>JABSNV010000758.1:0-63095 GCA_024085815.1 Flaveria linearis
TCATTGTCCAGTTTAAAAGTGATGGGGGATACCGGTGCAATTCAGTTAACTGGAGTGAGAAGCAACAAGCAAAACCTGAAGATTTTCTCTTAAATGCATGGAGAAGAATTTACAAAAGAAAGTCAGAAGAGGATCACGAAGATCATGGAGAGATGAAAAATTCAGATTAGAACAAAAATTATTCAACATGAATGATGTCCAAACGACTTTGTGGTAACTCGCACAAAGATCAGGATCGGATGAAGGCTCAGGCAGATAAGAAACAATTTATCTAGTCATTTTAAAAGAAAATCAAGGTTTGGATGGACGAAAAGTAGATTGGCTAGCAAAGCGAACAAACATCGATTCTGATTTTCGAATTCAAAATCCAATGGATAGGATTCTTCCAAGCTGCATCGAAATTCAGGCTCAAGAAAACATAGGTTTTAGCTTATAGATGGGCCTTGAAGCGAGTCAGCCTACAATTAATGGCTTATTGCTTGCATCAACTCCTTTCTTTTCGACTTGAGAACAAGTCAATTTTCCAAGAGGCAGATTTCATACAAGCCCAGTCAGTCCAGTGGATCAGCTAAATGGTAAACCCTGCTGAACCTATAGAGCAGAACCATTTATGAAGTCCATGATTTGGTCAATAGTAACAAGAGGCTTAGTGATGAATGCGCAGTAGCTGGCGACAAATTTGAATTTCATCTCACTTTGTTTCTGGTTCTAATATTTGGTTCCATTATCGAAAATCGAAGAGAAGATGGAAATGGACACCTGGAGTTCGCATTGCTGATTAATATTGGCCATTGTAGCACAATTAGACGCTATTTTAGTACCTCTAAAGAACGTTGTTGAAGCAATCAAGAGTTTGATGTATGGAAGTGGCTAACATAGTAAGGAATCGAAGCTGACCCTCATAATCTACTAACATTTTCGTTAAGGGGAGGATACGGTGACCATAGTCATATGCTTTCTGGTACGCTTAGTATGATACATGGTACGGGATCATAATTCGCTAGGTCCTCAAAATTCGGTACGACCCGGGGTAGGCTTATTTCGGCGCTCTGGTACGATGTCCATATAAATGTACGTTTACAAGTTAAACTTTGTACTAGTTTTCTTCATTAAATTAATATTTATATTAAAGACTTCATACTTCAAAATAGTTACTTCAAAAGTCAAAACAAATTACAAAACTAAAACTATAAAAGACACACTATAAAACTTAAAAGTACTTAAAATACATGATTCACCTATAAAAACTAGTTTACTCTTTGGTTTTTTTTCCTTCAACATTATCTTTTTATTCATCCTGAATCTTCCAAGTTTGTAGATTTAGGATAAATATCTACTTTCTATGTGGTCCTTCTTTATATTCTTCTCAAAACCTTAACTTAGGCGGATATTCGAATGAACATAGACAAGTTTGTCCGCCCTTTTACAGTTAAGCCGATTTCTCTTCACACCATGAATGTAAGAATAGGTTCTCTAATTCCTTTGGCCGAAGAACTACTTATAGGTTGTGAAGACCTTCCTTTCTACTACAGCTAATTTTGGTGTTTCTCCATCATAAGTAGACCACCAATCTATTGCCTCCATTGTACAGCATCCAATTGAGTTGTACGTAATGCATAAAGGCCCTTTTTCATGTGAAATGTGACAAATTGTTTTCATAGCATCCGCTCCTCATCTTTAGTTTCAGAAATACAACCAAAAGCTTCCATAACACCTTGTAAACTTCTTTATCAAGGTTGGTGCTTTTCTTTGTGTGCCACCGGTGCTAGTGTTTCAAGAACACATGTGTCGTAAAATCGGGGCTTAGAGAATACCCAAACATGTAAAGGGATAGTCATTTTCCCCCACCTTTTTAATAAAATTTGCTCTACTGAGAGAAATAATATGCATATATACTATCCTTCATCATGTCTTTTATTTCTCCAAACATATTATCCATTTCTTAAATATCTCGCCCATCAAAAAATTTATCATTAGAAAAATAGCTTCGTGATATTTAAAATGCTTTCAACTACATACCAAAAGTCATCATCTCTGATAGCGTCGACAACTCCTTGTGCAATACTTCTAGTGTGTTCATCACCGTGTTTCGCCCAATCTCTCCATGAATTTAGAGCAACTATTATAGAAAGGGCCTCTCTACAAAGGATTAATCTCTAAGAAAAATGTAGTGAGAGACAAAACTGGTTTTTGCAACCTTTAATAGCTCCAACTTTGAATTTTCTCTTAAATGGATAATGCTTCTCCGTGGTTTAAAAAATACTTGACAATCATTTTTTTCTTTTTTATATGTGTTATGTAGCCAAAAAACTCATTTGCAAAGTCTTTAAAAATCAGGTTTAATGTGTGCACACAATATGGTGACCAAAAATTATACTTGTAAACCTTTCTATTTCCTTTCCTGTAGCATTACAATTGGTTGCGTTGTCCATCATGATACTAAGAACATTACTTGAGCCGACTATTTCAATCTCTTGAGTTAGAAATTCCGCAATTTCTTTTCCCTTTTCTCCAACCTAGAAAAGTCTTCAACATACATGAACATAAAACCATGATTGTTATGGCAAGAACATTGATCAATGGTTTTGTTTTATATTTGTCCACCCATCAGATACAATAGAAATACCTTGTGAGTACAATGTATCTTTGAAAGGTGTTAGGTCCTTTTCCAAATCTCTAACGCATTCATCTAGGAGCGAGGTCCTTGCTTTCTCACTAGATGGCGCTTTATAACCATCACGAACTTTTCTTATAGCACTCACCATTTCCTGAAATTGAGGATTACGTAAAACATTAAACGGAATACCATTTGCACATAAAGCCCTCATTATTTTCATATCAACCACGCTCTCTCCATAATAGAAAAACATTGTTCTATTGGCTTCTTTGAGCTTAAATTATGTTTCTTAGTCACTACGAAGCTTTTTAATGATTTAGATATTCCTTGCTTCTCGGCCTCTTTTACTCTCTTTTGCAATTGTTCGTACTTGACTCGTTCTTTGATCAAAGCGGGACATCTTATGACTTCATCTTTTTTGCCCAATGGAGCTCTAAAGAAATGGGTGTGTATTCTAGTGATAGAGCTTGTAAACTTTCCATTACAATTTTAACAAACCCACACTTTAGCACCTTCGGGTTTTTTACTACTACCCGCACTTATCAAAGTAACTTTCTCATATAGAGGCTTGTGCTTGTCACCTATATATGGTCGTCAAGATGTACCTAATTTAGGATGTCACATGTTAAAGAGAAATCATTTATGTAATTTTAACAACCACAATCTGTATAGTATTCATATACCAAACGACATATTAAATGGCTACTATTAAGTCTGTTATGGTACTCTATAGTTAAATAATGAAAATTAAAAATAAATAATGAGAATAAAGAAAGTATTCTATTATAGGCTACTATTATCACAAACCATAGTATGGAGATTATTTTGAACTTAACTGCCAAGCAAGATGACAAGGTCAACAACCACAATCATGACCATGAAATCTCACATTCGAGCCCTTATTTCTCCTGGTCAATAATCAGGTCATAATTGTGGTTACCATACTAACAATAAAATATATCCAATAAAAATAACCATCAAAACGGAAGCTACTATAATAGGAATACATACAGTCATCGATATTCATACTCGGTAAGTCGGTAATACTAATCTTGTGATTGCTTATCGTTGTTGTCTTGCTCATCATCAAGTCAACAAAATAAATTCTCCTGTGCAGACAGTGACTCCGATTATGCCTCCGATTGGTGGTTGTGTAGCTCTTCACCAAGGTCAACAATTCGCTTCTTTCCAAATACCATACTAGAATACTTATATGGCTAAATGACTTATACAAATTCAATTGAAATTGAGAGTTGAGACTAGAATGGATAATTTCAGAATATAAGAAAGCTTATTTAGGCAATTATGTATAGGTAATAGAAACTAAACTAGGAGGGAACTAGACCTTACAACTTCTTGTAATTAATTCTAACGGTCTAACCTTTCAAATCTAATTTGATGTTCCAATTGTGGCCGGCATGAGTTTCGTAGGGATGGATTTCGTGATCCTATGCGTATCAGGTTCGTTCAAATTGAACTTTTGGATCGCCATTTGAAGAACAAAATCACGATCCTGAGCGCACCAGGAACACGTTCATACCACGTTTTCGGTACGATCAATCCAGAACGAAAAACGTAGGTTATCCAGTGAACAATGTGACTATGCCGGTGACATTCCATAACCGAGTCGAAGAAGCAATTCCTAAAGATTTTTCTCTCAAAATACATGGAGAAGAATTCACCAAAGAAAGTCCAGAAGAGGAGAATCATGAGAATCATGAAGAGACAAATAATGCAGAATTAGATAAAAAATTATTCAATAGAATGATGTCCTAGCATTACTTTGTGGTAACTCACATAAATATCAGGATCGGAAGAAGTCTCAGGCATATAAGAAACAATTTATCTGGTCATTTCAAAAGCAAATCAAGGTTTGGATGGATGACAAAGTAGATTGGCCAGCAAAGTGAACAATATCAATTCTTACTTAAAATTCCAAAATCCATTGGACATGTTCTTTCCAGGTTGCACCAAAATTTAGGTTTGATAAAACACAGATTTTAGCTTATTGATGGGTCCTTGAAGCGGGTACAAACTCCCTTCTTTTCGATATGAGGACAAGTCGATTTCCAAGGGGCAGATTTGATACAAGTCAAGTGGGTCTAGTAGGTCAGCTAAAGTGGTAAACCCTGTTGAACCCATGAAGCAGACCCATTTACCAAGTCCAAGACCTGGTCAAAAGCAACAACAGGCTTAGTGGATGAGTGGGTAGTTATTTGCTTTCTTTTCTATATTAGTAGCTTATTTAATAATAGGAAATAGAGGTTCTTAGGCAGATTATTATTTAGTTAAGTGTTATCAGGTTGTATTTAGAGATTTTCCCATCTAAAATCAGGCCAACAAATTGAATATTATCTCAGTACCGATGGCAACAGTGGTCAATCGGACCCTATTCTTGCACAATTGGCGGTGATAGCCACCCGGTTGGATTCTTTTGAATCTTTGAAAGCCGATATGGCCACACTCAAGCCATGGGAGCTGTCAAAGGAGAAATATAGCGGTTAATCTAGACGAAATGAGGAAGGGGAGTCATCTTAAATTCTTAATGATCAACTCACCACCGCCCTTCCACCAAGATCGTCTTACTTACGTTTAGTTGCGGTTGCCCACGGGGGTGGATCTTAAAGGCAGAGAAGTTTTTCAAATATTACAATGTTGCAAATAAGGATAAAGTTGATGTTGTTGCCATGCATTTCATGGGAGATGCTCTCGACTTATATTCAGGGATATCGGTAGATCAGACAGTAACTTATGGAAAGAACTTGTTCTAGCTCTGCAAAAAAATTTTGATCTGGATGAGTTCCAAAACCTACATGAGCACCTTTACATATCAACAAGATGGGTTCTATCCAGGAGTATCATCAAGAATTTTCCAAACGCTCAGCACGGGTATCCTACTGGCCCGATCACTGCTTGTTAGCGTCTTTCGTAATGGGTTAATGGATGAATTAAAGGCGGCCATGCAGATCCACAAACATGCATAGTATATGACACAATGAGTTTGGGAGTGGAGTTTGAATCCAAACTAAACTGTGCTCGAACCAAGAAAGGTACAAACTGGAGCCCTTCACCCAAGCCCAACACTACTAGCAATAAAACTAACCCTGTTTCTACTTCTACCCAACCCAATTCCCAGAAAACGAAACCAAGCATATTAAACACCAATAAGTTGGCCCATTTCCTTAAGGGGGTGCTTCAAATCTGAGGACAAATATGGCATGGGGCACCGCTGTAAAACTAGGACATTCAAGCTGCTGGAAGATGCGTGCGAAGATGAAGAACAACTGTAAGGTGACTGAAAAATCTCTTGATGATAATGATAATTTCGCCAAATCAGCCTCCACGTGATCGGTAAATCACATGCAAGTACCATGAAACTTAGGGGATTATTGACTTAACGGAGGTACTAATTCTATTGACAATGGTTCAACTAATAATTTCATTTCATATACTATAGTTCATGAGCTAAAACTAACAAGTCAGTTTGTTACACCCTTTGGTGTGCAAATCGGGAATAGAGATATTATTCGATGTAACCGCATATGCAGGGACCCCACTGTGGACATGAATGAACTTGAGGTGTATAGGATTTTAATCGCTTCTTTATTGCTGGAGCTGATCTTTTCCTCCGTATCCAGTGGCTAGAATCACTTAACACAGTCCAAGATAAATGGAATGAGATGTTCTCTGTCTTTATCTGGGATGGGTAGGAATATACGTTACAAGGAGTAACTTCGGGCCTCAAAAATCGACAGCCTTCCGACATTTGGCTACTAACATTGAGTCAAACCTAGACATCCCAATCACACTAAAGTCTCTCCTCGATAATACCAAACCGATTTCCACAAACCACAGTCATTACCACCCTTACGATCCCATACACACACCATACCCGTAATCCTAAATTCCACTCCCCTCGTATCCAGCAATACCACTACCTTATGTTCAAAAGAACGAGATGAACATCAAGTTGAGGAGCTCCTAGCCACTGGGTTCATTCAGCTAGTAACAGCCCTTTCTAGTCATGTTCTGGGTAAAAAAGAAAAGTAACGTATAGAGGATGTGTGTCGATTATCAGGACCTCAACAAAATCGTTATTGCTGATAAGTATCTGATTCCTAACATTGATTAGTTGATCGATGAATTGTATAGAGATATGGTGCGTTTGAAGCTTGATCTTTGTTCTGGATATTATCAAATACAAGTGAACCCTACTATGTGTCTACAACCTCCTTCTGAACTTATTCAGGATACTACGAGTTCAATATTATGCCATTTGGGTTGATGACTGCCCCATCCATTTTTCAGGCTTTATGAATGATTTATTCTGCACAATTCTATGCTAATTTATCTTGGCATCTTTGATGACATCTTGGTTAATCCCGTCTATGGAACAACATGTTTAACATCTCCAACAAGCCCTGAAGTTATTACATGAGCACTAATTCTTTGCTAAACTATCCAAGTGTTGTTTTGGCCAGCCTCGGGTATTGTTTCTCGGACACATGATTATAGCGGAAGGGTCCATGTAGAAAATGAGAAGGTATCCACAGTGCGTTCATGGCCCACTCCTACTACAATAGCTCATGATGTTCGTGATTTGTTGGGGTTGACGGGTATTATTGACGTGTAAGGCCCCGCTCACCGGGCACCTTACCGTTGGTTCTTCATCGCACATATAACGTACATAATGTATATAATTATAAATCAACGCAGCGGAAATGATAAATTATATACATTCTCATTCATAAAAGTCATTACATCATTGACTCGATTACAAAATACAGCTTTCTCTACTTTGTCTCTCCTCATAGGATCATACAGCGACCTCTAGAGGAGATATTAAGTTCAAAACATAAAAATTATATTTTTATACTAAAGAATATTCCTTAGGTAATTCCGTACGTCGGAACCCTGACGGAATACTCTTGACACTCTCATGCAACATATTTCGTTGCATGTGCTACGCGCACGCTTCCAATGCGTGGCGAACTTATCAAAATCTAAAGAAGATTCCTTAAATAATCCCTTTTAGGGGATACTCAAGAAATCTCGTAATGGCATGCAACGTGATGAGTTGCGTGCGTTATGGACCCACAACGCATGACGTTGCAGCATTATCAAATGGAGAATGCCATCCCAAAAGAGCTGAGTAGTCGCCTCGTGCCATCCTCAGCAACACTACCTGCGAACTGGAAAACACATAAAAGTCAGCGTTGCTGAGTGAGTTCTAGTTTTATAATAAAACATACTTTCATTCTCATTAACTGCTCTTTCATACATGTTTTCACACATCATACGTACACGTAGATAATATTATTATTATCTCATCATTCATTACTTACTTTCATTCGTGTACACTTCATCATTCTCGTTTACTTTCATACATACATACTTCACGTACTTTCGTACGTACTTTACTTTCATTCTTACATTCATTACTTACGTTCGAACATTCATTACATTCATTCATACTTTCTTTACTTTCGTTCGAACGTTCATTACATTCATTCATACTTTCTTTACTTTCGTTCGAACGTTCATTACATTCATTCATACTTTCTTTACCTTCGTTCGAACGTTCATTACATTCGGTGACATGTACAATACCCCACTTTCATCATACATACTATGGGTGCTGGACCTGTGGTGGTTAGCCACGAACGTTGTGCACAAAGCTGATCCAGTCACCTGGGATAAGTACATGCACCACTTACCTTTCACTTCACTACTAACATACGTTAGCCGAGTCTCTTGCAGTGCGCGACTGCTCACCTCAGTGACAATCTTATGATTGCCTGCTAACCGAGTCTCTTGCAACACGAAGTTGCTCACCTCATTATCAATCTCAATGATTGACCCGATGTACATCCTTCGGGGTAGCTAACCCGTACACCGTTGAGCAAACACCTGCCAGGGGTGTGCACCTCCTTCATTTGCTTGCAAGCCTTTCTTACTTTCTTTCATTAATGCATGCATTCATTCATCATGTTCCTTCTTTCATTATCTTTCACTTTACGTTTTTAATACATTCGTTTCTTTCGTTCATTCATTCACGTAAAGTTATTAAAGATAAGACACATATACATAAGGAACATACATACTTACATATCATCAGTATTCACCATTTATCATGGCAACATCATACTAACATACATACATCATACATACACTTCTACATTCACTCACATCAGCCCTGTTCGGGCGACTGAACTACCACCAGTCGCATGTCCTCCATGCGACTGGGTCATGCGATTGGGCTACTCATGCGAATGGGTACTCAAACGTGCGATTGAACTTCCTTCCGTACGACTATACACTCTGCGACTGGGTCATATGCGACTAACTATTAACCGTACGACTGAACTACTCTGCGATTGAACTCATGCGACCGAAACCCTCAGTCGCATCACCTATCGTGCGATTGAGACTCAATCGGGCGTCTGAGCCTCAGTCGGGCGATTGGACATCAACTAACACTCATTCGGCCGAATGGCCCTTCAGTCGCATAACCCTAACTGGGCAGCGACTGGAGTTCTTCATACACTGCAGTCGCGAACCCCCGTGCCCACACTCGTCTTAAACCTATTTTTGGCCCAAATCGACCCTCCCTAGCCTCAGGATTCATACTAGGACATCATACATGCATATACAAGTCCTACTTCATACTATAAACACGTTACTCAAGATTTACCCAAATGGGTCAAACTTTCACTATTTCAAAACTAGGGTTTTAATGTGTTTCTAGCCCCAAAATCATTAGAAAACATGTAAATGAGGGGTCCTAGAACTCACATTGTCAGGTAGGAGTTGATGAGCTTCGATTTGGCTAGCTTCACGATCGATCTTGAACTCGGGCAGCACTTTCCCTCTCTTCTCTTCTGTTCTCTGTCGCTCACCCTCTCTCCCCGACTGAAAATGGGAGGAGAATGGAGCTGCTCCCCTTTTATACCCACATCTCAGTCGCGTCTGGTCCAGGGGCGACTGGACCTTCAGTCGCATCAACACGGTGCGATTGGACCTCAATCGCACATGTTCCATGCGGCTCATACTCCATTCGGGCGGTTGAACTCCAATCGTGCGGCTGAGCTTCAATCGGCCGAATAGCCATGCGGATGACCTCCAGTCGCATAAATCACAGGCGACTGAGGCTCAATCGCATAGCCTACCAAAAGGTCAAACTTCTGGGTGTTACAAGTCCACCCCCCTTATTTTAGGTTTCGTCCCCGAAACCTGTTACTCTTCGAACAATCGTGGGTAATGCTGCCTCATTTCTTCTTCTGTTTCCCACGTCGACTCGGATCCCTTCCTGTGCCGCCACTGTACACGCACAAGGGGAACCACTTTATTTCTCAACCTCTTCTCTTTGCGATCTATGATCGCCACTGGTTGCTCTACGTAATTGAGCTTTTCGTCTACCTTGATATCATCCAGCGGAACGACCATGTCTTCGTCCGCCAAACACTTCCTCAGATGAGACACGTGGAACGTCGGGTGGATTCCACTTAGTTCATCTGGCAAATCTAACCTATAGGCCACCTCTCCTACTCGAGCAACGATTCGGAAAGGGCCTATATATCGCGGACTCAACTTACCCCGCTTCCGGAATCGAATGATCCCTTTCCAAGGTGAGACCTTCAACATAACACGATCTCCCACCTGGAACTCAATCGGTCTGCGTCGTTTGTCGGCATACGATTTCTGTCGGTCTTTGGACGCTTTCATATACGCTTTAATTCTTTCGAGCTTCTCAGTCATAGCCTCTACCACTTCGACGCTTCCCAGTTCTTTCTGACCAATTTCACCCCAACAGACGGGTGTCCTGCATCTCCTACCGTATAGCATCTCATAGGGTGGCATGCCAATACTGGCATGATAAATGTTGTTGTATGAGAACTCAGCTAACGGTAGATGGTCATCCCAACTTCCACCGAAGTCAATAACACATGCTCGGAGCATGTCCTCCAATGTCTGAATGGTCCTTTCGACTGACCATCAGTTTGTGGATGATAAGCCGTGCTAATATGCAACCTTGTTCCCATAGCATCGTGGAATTTCTTCCAGAATTTGGATGTAAACCGTGTGTCGCGATCAGATACAATCGACACCGGTACACCATGACGAGTCACAATCTCTTTGATGAAAAGATCAGCCAACTTTTCGGACGAATATGTCTCCCGCATCGGTAAGAAGTGAGCACTCTTCGTCAATCGATCCACAATCACCCAGATCGTATCATACCCTTTCGGAGTACGTGGCAGCTTTGTGATAAAATCCATGGTGATGTGCTCCCACTTCCACTCCAGGATGTCCAAGGTTGAATCTTTCCATACGGCTTCTGGTGCTCTGCCTTTACTTGCAAACACGTGAGGCATTTACTTACATACTCCACCACGTCACGTTTCATACCCGGCCACCAGTAATCTTTCTTCATATCTTGGTACATCTTGGTAGCACCGGGATGAATGGAGTATCGAGACTTATGAGCTTCATCCAAAATCTTCATTCGCAGATCCCCAAGACGAGGAATCCACATACGCCTAAACCGAGTTCTAACACCCGTTGCGTTCTCACCCAATTCTGCGACCAGACCTCTCATGCGTTCAGAGTTAAGATGTTCGTCTTTCAAAGCCTTATCTTGAAACTCTTTGACCTGTCTCATTACGTCGGAAGTCATGATTGGCTGGTACGCCTTCACCCGAATTGGCTCGGGCCTCTCTTTTCGGCTAAGGGCATCCGCCACCACGTTGGCTTTGCCCGGATGGTAATGGATCTCACAATCATAGCCTTTTATAAGTTCCAACCATCGCCGTTGCCTCATATTCAGATCTCTTTGCTCGAAGAAGTACTTCAAGCTTTTGTGGTCCGTAAAGATGGTGCACTTCGTCCCGTACAGATAGTGCCGCCAAATCTTCAACGCGAAAACCACAGCTGCTAGCTCCAAGTCATGAGTAGGGTAGTTAATCTCATGAACTTTCAGCTGTCGGGATGCATAGGCTATCACCTTTCCTCTCTGCATTAATACACACCCCACCCCGAGTAGGAGGCATCAGAATAAACCACCAAATCTTCACTCCCCTCGGGTAACGCCAATACTGGAGCTTGGGTCAATCTCGTCTTCAGTTCTTCAAACGCCTTCTCTTGAGCTTGACCCCATACAAATTTCACATCCTTCCGGGTCAACTTTGTCAGTGGAGAAGCAATTTTGGAAAAGTCTTGGATAAACCTTCGGTAGTAACCCGCCAAACCCAAGAAACTACGGATCTCGGTCGGCGTCTTCGGAGATTTCCATTGCATAACTGCTTCCACTTTCGCCGGATCGACCATAATCCCATCCGGATTTACTACATGACCCAAGAATTGAACTTCACGCAACCAGAATGCGCACTTGGAGAATTTAGCATACAACTTCTCCCTTCTCAACGTCTCCAGAACTTCGCGAATGTGACCGGCATGCTCAGTCTCACTCTTTGAATAAATCAAGATGTCATCAATGAATACAATCACTGATTTATCCAACATCGGCCGGCACACCCTATTCATCAGGTCCATAAAAGCAGCTGGCGCGTTGGTCAGACCAAATGACATAACGAGGAACTCATAATGACCGTAGCGCGTACGAAAAGCTGTTTTAGGGATATCCTGCTCCTTCACCTTCAGTTGATGGTAGCCTGATCGAAGATCTATACGTGAAAACCAACTCGCACCCTGAAGTTGATCAAACAAGTCGTCGATCCTCGGCAAGGGGTATCTGTTCTTTACTGTCAGCTTATTCAGCTCGCGGTAGTCGATGCACATCCTCATACTACCGTCCTTCTTCTTTACAAACAGGACCGGAGCACCCCAAGGTGAGATACTCGGTCGAATAAACCCCTTATCCAACAGCTCTTGTAACTGCTCCATCAACTCTTTCATCTCCGTCGGGGCCAATCGGTATGGTGCTTTGGCAACAGGTTGGGCGCCTGGTACTAAATCAATCTGGAACTCGATCTCTCTGTCAGGTGGCAATCCCGATAAGTCTTCCGGGAACACGTCTGGGAACTCACACACAACCGGAACATCAGACAGTTGTGGTGCTGGCTTCTCTACATCTTTCACATAACATAAATAGGCGTTACATCCACGCCTCATACATTTCCCTGCCACTGCCATTGAGATCACTTTCGGAATCGTAGTAACCCGATCCCCATAAACTGTCACTGGACTACCGTCAGGCGCTGTCAAACTGATCATCTTCTTGCGACACACAATGTTCGCCTCGAAATCTGCCAACCAGTCCATTCCAAGCACCAAATCGAAACCACCTAACGTCATCGTAAAGGGTTTAACTGGGAATTTGTGACCCTCCAGTTCTACATCGCAACCCTCAATTACCTCTGAAATCCTGGTGGTTTTACCTATCGCAGTCTCTACATCAAACGGCACATCCACACGCCTACTACTAACGGGCAATTTGGCACAAAAAGCAGCAGAAATGAAACTCCTACTGGCACCCGAATCAAATAATACAGAGGCTAAAGTTTGGTTCACCAGAAACGTACCGGACACTACATCAGGGTCCGTCCTCGCCTCTTCCTGCGTCATCGTGAATGCTCTGGCGCTCGCTTTCGACCCTTCACCCCCTGTCTTCTTCACGCCGGAACCCTCAGATCTCGGCTTCTTACAGTCTTTATTCATATGACCACTTTCCCCACAGTTATAGCACCTCATCGCTTTACACTCTTTGGCCATATGTCCGGACTTTCCACACTTGAAACATACATTCAGCCCCCATCTGCACTCACCACCGTGCTCTCGCCCACACTTCCCATACTTTCTCGATCCTGCACTTGTCACGACCACACGACGATCATCAACCCGTGCCTTCTTACTACTTGTCGAAGTATCACCCCGACCAAACCTCTTTCCCTGCCACTTCCTCTCATCACTTCCCTTCTTACTGCCCTCAGATTTCGCCAACGCGGCTCGTTCATCGTACAACCTCCCAGCTAAATCCACCGTCGACCTGAAAGTACTTGGTCGGGCGGAAATCAAATGCCAACGAATTTCAGCTGGCAACCCCTGAATATACCGGTTAATCTTGCGAGACACCGGCGTCACTTGCTCTGGCACCAACCGTGCCATGTCGTTGAACTTAGTCGTGTATTGTTGGTGGGTCATCGTTCCCGCCTCCAACTGCAGGAACTCTCTCTCAACTCTGTCCATCTCTCGACGAGGACTGAACTCCTCGATCACCATTCTCTTCAACTCAGACCACTTCATTTTTCCAATGGCCCTGCTACCCTCGGCCTGGACAATATTGTCCCACCAGCACAATGCCGTCCCCGTAAACGAGTGGGTAGCAAACTTTACCTTCTTATCCTCCTGACAGTCACTGATATCAAGGACCGCCTCCATCTCTCTCACCCATTGGTGAGCATCAGCAGCCGTACCCGAACCATCAAAAGTCGGAGGCTTGCACCTCATAAATTTCCCGTAGTCACAACCCCGGGCTGTCCCCCTTACCTGTTCTTCCTCCTCTTCCTCTTCGTCATCAGACAATACCGTTTCGGCCCCTGTCTGTTGCTGTCTACCGGAGGACCGTCTCCTCCCTCGTCTATCCTCCTCTCGTACTGCCTTTATCGCTTCGGTCATTACAGTCGGTAAGATCGTCTGCATAACCTGGTGTACTTCCTCAATCACTGCCTCTTTTACCGAGGCTCTCAACTTGGCGCTTTCGTCCGTCTCTTCCTGGTGAGGAATCTCGTTCTCCTCATGAACTACTTTCTCTTTCCTAGATCTTCCTCGCGTGATACGCGGCTCATCACCACGTCCACCATCACGGGAAGCATCAGATGATCTATCACCGACCATCTTCTATCACACTGAAAGATTAAAACACCAACACGGTCATTCAAGGAAATAGCTCAGTTTATGTTAAGTACAGTAAGTCCTTAATTACAGTGGCCAGTTGTGATTAGCCACTTACTCTACTCTTCGTACCCCGAGCATCACCTATCCTGACTACATTAGTATCTCAGTCTAACAGCACACATAACTCACATCACATGCGCACATAATAACCAGTTAATCTTTAAGAAAATACCTGATGGCACGTGACTACTCAGATGGCATTCTCATTCTCCCTGTCCCATTCTCAGTTTAAGTCTAGGTTTATTATGAAAATTTACCCATTTTACTTAAACTTTTGCTCTGATACCAACTTGTAAGGCCCCGCTCACCGGGCACCTTACCGTTGGTTCTTCATCGCACATATAACGTACATAATGTATATAATTATAAATCAACGCAGCGGAAATGATAAATTATATACATTCTCATTCATAAAAGTCATTACATCATTGACTCGATTACAAAATACAGCTTTCTCTACTTTGTCTCTCCTCATAGGATCATACAGCGACCTCTAGAGGAGATATTAAGTTCAAAAACATAAAAATTATATTTTTATACTAAAGAATATTCCTTAGGTAATTCCGTACGTCGGAACCCTGACGGAATACTCTTGACACTCTCATGCAACATATTTCGTTGCATGTGCTACGCGCACGCTTCCAATGCATGGCGAACTTATCAAAATCTAAAGAAGATTCCTTAAATAATCCCTTTTAGGGGAATACTCAAGAAATCTCGTAATGGCATGCAACGTGATGAGTTGCGTGCGTTATGGACCCACAACGCATGACGTTGCAGCATTATCAAATGGAGAATGCCATCCCAAAAGAGCTGAGTAGTCGCCTCGTGCCATCCTCAGCAACACTACCTGCGAACTGGAAAACACATAAAAGTCAGCGTTGCTGAGTGAGTTCTAGTTTTATAATAAAACATACTTTCATTCTCATTAACTGCTCTTTCATACATGTTTTCACACATCATACGTACACGTAGATAATATTATTATTATCTCATCATTCATTACTTACTTTCATTCGTGTACACTTCATCATTCTCGTTTACTTTCATACATACATACTTCACGTACTTTCGTACGTACTTTACTTTCATTCTTACATTCATTACTTACGTTCGAACATTCATTACATTCATTCATACTTTCTTTACTTTCGTTCGAACGTTCATTACATTCATTCATACTTTCTTTACTTTCGTTCGAACGTTCATTACATTCATTCATACTTTCTTTACTTTCGTTCGAACGTTCATTACATTCGGTGACATGTACAATACCCCACTTTCATCATACATACTATGGGTGCTGGACCTGTGGTGGTTAGCCACGAACGTTGTGCACAAAGCTGATCCAGTCACCTGGGATAAGTACATGCACCACTTACCTTTCACTTCACTACTAACATACGTTAGCCGAGTCTCTTGCAGTGCGCGACTGCTCACCTCAGTGACAATCTTATGATTGCCTGCTAACCGAGTCTCTTGCAACACGAAGTTGCTCACCTCATTATCAATCTCAATGATTGACCCGATGTACATCCTTCGGGGTAGCTAACCCGTACACCGTTGAGCTAACACCTGCCAGGGGTATGCACCTCCTTCATTTGCTTGCAAGCCTTTCTTACTTTCTTTCATTAATGCATGCATTCATTCATCATGTTCCTTCTTTCATTATCTTTCACTTTACGTTTTTAATACATTCGTTTCTTTCGTTCATTCATTCACGTAAAGTTATTAAAGATAAGACACATATACATAAGGAACATACATACTTACATATCATCAGTATTCACCATTTATCATGGCAACATCATACTAACATACATACATCATACATACACTTCTACATTCACTCACATCAGCCCTGTTCGGGTGACTGAACTACCACCAGTCGCATGTCCTCCATGCGACTGGGTCATGCGATTGGGCTACTCATGCGAATGGGTACTCAAACGTGCGATTGAACTTCCTTCCGTACGACTAGACACTCTGCGACTGGGTCATATGCGACTAACTATTAACCGTACGACTGAACTACTCTGCGATTGAACTCATGCGACCGAAACCCTCAGTCGCATCACCTATCGTGCGATTGAGACTCAATCGGGCGTCTGAGCCTCAGTCGGGCGATTGGACATCAACTAACACTCATTCGGCCGAATGGCCCTTCAGTCGCATAACCCTAACTGGGCAGCGACTGGAGTTCTTCATACACTGCAGTCGCGAACCCCCGTGCCCACACTCGTCTTAAACCCATTTTTGGCCCAAATCGACCCTCCCTAGCCTCAAGGATTCATACTAGGACATCATACATGCATATACAAGTCCTACTTCATACTATAAACACGTTACTCAAGATTTACCCAAATGGGTCAAACTTTCACTATTTCAAAACTAGGGTTTTAATGTGTTTCCAGCCCCAAAATCATTAGAAAACATGTAAATGAGGGGTCCTAGAACTCACATTGTCAGGTAGGAGTTGATGAGCTTCGATTTGGCTAGCTTCACGATCGATCTTGAACTCGGGCAGCACTTTCCCTCTCTTCTCTTCTGTTCTCTGTCGCTCACCCTCTCTCCCCGACTGAAAATGGGGAGGAGAATGGGCTGCTCCCCTTTTATACCCACATCTCAGTCGCGTCTGGTCCAGGGGCGACTGGACCTTCAGTCGCATCAACACGGTGCGATTGGACCTCAATCGCACATGTTCCATGCGGCTCATACTCCATTCGGGCGGTTGAACTCCAATCGTGCGGCTGAGCTTCAATCGGCCGAATAGCCATGCGAATGACCTCCAGTCGCATAAATCACAGGCGACTGAGGCTCAATCGCATAGCCTACCAAAAGGTCAAACTTCCGGGTGTTACATTTCGTTCATCATTATGGGTTGATTGCTCACCCTCTCACGGTTCTAACATATGAATTTTAGGGTTTTTTTATTTTTACATATAATTAAAATGTTTTTAAACTTTTTAACATAATTACATATATTGGAAATCCCGACTTTCACATCTTCTCCTCCATTTCTTTTTGACAAAAAAAATTATGATAACTCAATTTGATGGTTTAGTGACTCGATTTGGATAAATATGTATGAGTGACATAATTAGAATACTTATAAAACTTGATTATTTTTCTGTGATATTCTTTTGATATAAAATTACATACAAATATGCTGATAAGGCATAATGATATAATTATTAGTCTTAAGGTTAGTATTAGAGGATGAAGTAATGGTTGTGATTAGTGCATACACACCCCAAATAGGAATAGAGAATCAAGAGAAGAGAGACTTTTGGGATTGTCTAGATATAGTAGTTATTAAAACCATACCTAAGGAGGAGCCAAGGAGACAGTCTTCATAGGAGGAGATTTTAAGGGATACATTGGTAAGGATAGTGATGGTTTTCAGTTTGTTGACGAGGATTTTAGTTTTGAAGATAGGAATGAATTTGGTAGGGACCTTTTATAGTATGTGGTAGCCATGAACTAGGTATTATAAACTTTTTAAGACAAAGGAAGGAAATTTGAATACCTTTACGAACATGGAGTGCAACACTTAGATTGACTACATACGGATGAGAATAGGAGATCCATGTTGTTATAGGGGCTATAAGGTTTTGCTTGGGGGGACAATGTTCCTCGACACTAGTTGGTAGTCGCATATATAATCATGAAGCAAAATCTAAATGACAAGGGAAGTGAAGAAGGTTGCAATAGAGGCAAAGAAAACATCTTAGAGATAGATGTATAAACACCTAGAAACAAAGGAGGAAGAGCATGATATGTTCAAGATCGCTAGAGCTAGGGAGCGTATAAGACAAGATCTAATGGTTGTCAAGTTTATAAAATGATAGAATGGATGGATTTTAATCATGTAAAGTGAAATTAAGCTGAGATGGCATAACTACTTCCATAATATTTTCAATGACGGGAGAGCCTACCATAAAGAAATCAACAACCACACTTCTCAAATACAGCAACTGAATAATTGCTACTATTAATATATCATACAGGGGAGGTCAGGGAGACACTTAGAAAGATGGGAAAGCTAAGGCAGTATGTCCAGACAACATGCTGATCGAGATATGGAAGTGCTTAGGAGTGTAATGTGTACAACGGCTAGCTACTTTATTCAACCTTATCTTCAAATATTATAAACTGCTAGATCAATAGAGCACTAATGCTCTAGTCCCTATATATAAGAACAAAGAAGACACCTAAGGGTGTGGAAATTATAGAGGGATTAAGTTACTATGTTATACTATGAAATTATAGGATACAATAATCGACACAAGAATCTAGAAGAGAGACTCAGGTTACAATAAACCAATTGGAATCATACCAGGACAATTAACTAAAAAAGCCATATATATCCTAAAAAGGGCAATGAAAAAGTAATAACAAAAAACAGGTGACCTACATATCATGTTTATTGATCTAGCAAAAGCTTATGATATTGTGTCACGTACACTAATTTATGATAACTTAGAGGGTAAATGGGTCCCAAGGATGTATATAGACATAGTCAGGGTTATGTTCGCCATGACTGGAACAAGGGTATGTACGCTTGTTAGAGATACTAATTTTTTATTGTATAGGTAGGCCTCCACAAAAGGTTTGCATTGAGTCCTTTTATTTTTATGGTGGTACTAGATGAGTTGTCAAAGTCAATCCTAGAGATAATCCTGAGATGCATGTTTTCTTATAGATGATATTCTGTTAGTTGTGAAGAGTAAACAGAGCCTCAACATGCGTCCAGAAGTGTAGCAAACAACATTAGAGGGTAAATATCTATAGATTGGTAGTTCAAAGACTAAGTACATTTATTATGAATTTGGAACAAATGATGATGATTCCTCTGAGATCACCACTAAAGGTCAAGTGGTCCCGTAATCAACTAAGTTTAAGTACTCGGGATCATTTCTATATAGTGTTAGGGACATGAGAATGACATGCCACATCAAGCGTAGGCTAGCTAGTGTAGGTAGAAAGCAACCTTAGGGGTTTTGTGTGACTAGTACTTTCCAAATAGGTCAAAGCGAAAATCTTATAGAGTGGCAGTTCAACTGGCCATGTTGTATGGAACAGAATGTTAGGAGATCAAGAAGAAACATATCAGAAGATAGAGATGGTAAAGATGAAGATTTACTCGGATGGATGTATGGATACACAAGATTAAATCGGGTAAAGGAGGATCATAGAGCTAGGTTAGGAGTGGCTAAGATAGCGAATAAGATAAGAGATTAAGATGGTTTGGGCATGACAATTGGATGAAGAAGACAACATTGGTTAGGGTAGTAGAGACCCTCATTGTGGAGGGTCTAGTGAGTTAAGGCAAGCCCAAACTAACTTAGGACGAGAGGACTAGACATGATTGGCTAGAGTTGCACTTCTCTGAGGGCATGGTCCAAGAAAGGAGTTTATAGAGAAAGGATTAAGATTAATGACTTTTAGGGGGTGTCTTACTTATGTTATAGGATTAGACTTCTCCAAAATTTTCAATGAACTTTTCATGTTTATGTTTTATTGTATTTATATGTTTATGTTGTTCTATGATCATACATATGTTACTAGTTATCCATTTACCATGTATTTTGTTAGTGGCAGATTTTTTGCTTGTGTTTGTCTGCGATGTGTTATGCAATTAAACGTTTATGTGTTATATAGTTATGTTATATGTTTGTCTCTTGATTGTTCTTGAGTTGGGAGTCTCTTTGAAGCAACTTCTCTATCTCTAAGGATAGAGATAAAGTTTACCTACATCTCACCCTCCTCATACCCACTAATAGTTAGGCTATGGGTAAAATTTAGTAGGTATGGTTGGCTAGTATCTTTCTTTATGCCCCATGGATGCTCATCTGTGACATCTATTTTGGTCCGATGAAATGATAAAGTATAAACTTGATGTTGTATATTGCTATATATGTAGCTAATGATATATCTAGTTATTCATGCACCAGCCGTGGTCAGGTGTTATACTTTGAGCTCACTTATTTTTAAGTGATGTTGATTATCATTCCTAATCATTAAGCATAACCATCACATGTCCAGTCGTTTGGATAGAGTTATTCCTTTAAGACTCTCCCTAAACATGCGTTAACTATTAAGCCAATCTAGGGTTACCGTATCGCAGATAATTATCTTGAAGAACAGTTTCAGGGCTTTGCGTTAGTTTTGGAATAGGTTGAAGGATCTCAAAAAATAATAAAATATTTGTGTAGAATATGAAATCAAATTATCACAAAAACGATGATAAAATTCATATATGATTTAGAGTTTCTATTTAACATCATAAAGAATGTTTACAATGAAGACCGATTCAATTCAAATTCTCACTAATACGTCTTACTTAGGAATGTATGTTTATGCACATAGATGGGTAATCCACACATTACACATGTTACCTTTTGTTTGTGTTTGTTCCTTAAGCATTGGCTTAAAATGACAAATGTGCATATCAAGTTGGTAAGTGTAGTAATCTTGATTGGTTGTGTGATCTGGCAAGTTGCCCAAATGGATCTGACAGTTATATCTTCTAATATTCTTTGTCGTAATGAGTATAGTTGTAAGATGTCTTTGTCAAATTATTCTAGAAGGATTGAACTTCATTCAAGTTAAATCTGCTTAGGAACAATGTGTTAAGTCTTTAAGTTAAGTTCCTCGTTCTTTAGCCGGAGAAGATTAAGCCTTTCAAAGTTATGAACTTACCTTTTGTCTCTGAGTTTTTCGTTGATGATCTTCTGAAGTGGTCCTCGGAGGCCTCTGAAGTATACGTTTGGAGCTAGGCATGTGAACTTAACTTTAGGGACAAGACTTTTGTTTTTTATTTTTTTTTTCTTCAAACTCTTCTAGCGTAGTTTTTTCTAGTCCAGGGATGCAAAATATATTTAAGCACTTTATACCCTAGATACTTGTATCATTTGCCGATTAAGCATTATCATGCTTTTATTATTTAAAAACAAGTTTCTAACATAGTTTAAAAGGTAACACAAATAAAAATATAAAGCGCATCAAGACACTTTGCTTACTACAACAGAAAACATGTTAGCCTTGTCACAATAAGGGTCCAGGGTCTCATCGTAATAGCATATGATGTGACTAAGTACCTAGCTAGCTAAGAATAAGAAAGAGAGAAGTTATCGCTAAGTGAGTGACTAGTTAAGTACGAATCGAATGTCACTCGACATAGACATCTCTTGAAACATTGAATTAATGGGTATTAAATTGTTTATCATAAGTTCTCATCGGCACAGAAAATATTCTAATTGGTCCTTTATTTGATGGTCACAAGCTTCACCCATTGGGTTAGGTAACAATATCATCCATTGGATAAAACCTGTATTCAAACATCTTTATATTGTCGATATCTTTGCAATCTATCATTGGCATCTTTCTTTATGACCCAAGTCCAATAGTTATTTCACCTATATGACATTATTAAACGTGGTCTAGTTTGACATTATCATTGGCATCTTTCTTTATGCCCCAAGCCCAATAGTTATCTCACCCATATGAAATTATTAAACGTGGTCTAGTTTGACATTGTATGTTGTTATACTTAAAGTTGACATTATGTCGAGTTATATGTTGACTTATTATGGATCGACACATATGAAATTAACTAAACGAACCAAACGTTCTGCAAACAGTTCGTGAACCGTTCGGCGGGAAGTTCGTTTATGTTCATTCGTTTAATAAATGAACAAACACGAACAAGAAAATTCTGTTCGTTTAGTTAAATGAACAAACACGAACAAGAAAATTCTGTTCGTTTAGTTAAATGAACGAACATGAACAATGTTGTGTTTGTTCATTTATATTCGTGAACGTTCGATAATGTGTTCATTAATGTTCGTTTGTGTCCGTTCATTTAAAATTTATGTTTGAGATAATTATATTAGGTACGCATTTATATTTGGTGGATGTTACATAATTTTGTGATTTTGATTATAAAATCAATATATGATGGTTTGTATTTGTTTATTTTAAAAAATTTCATTGGTGTTCATTAATGTTCATGAATATATGCATGCATTCGCTTGCCTTCGTTAGCATTCATTATGTTCATGAACAATTCATGAACAGATTCATTTCTTTAATGAACAAGCACGAACAAGAAATCTCGTTCGATAAGCGTTCGTGAACAGTTTATTAACAAGTTATTTTCTTAATGAACGAACACGAACAAGACCCCGTTCGTGTTCATTCGGTTTGTTTACAACCCTAGATATTATCCTTTCTTAACATTAAGCCGACCATCAAACATACCCAACCATCTAGACGGAGTTAGTCCTTTGTGACTCGCCTGAGCATGGTTGACAGTTAAAGTGGTCTAGGGCTTACCCTATCACAAATAATGATCTTGAAGATACAATTCTCATTTGTAAGTTAAGCATATCATTTTCAATTGCTAAAAGAAAAAGAGTTTGTACTCTAATTTGGAAGATAACACAAATAAGAAATTAAGAATCAAAAAAAATGAAGACAATTGATATTAACATGTTTGGAAATGATCTTCTTCCTACCAATCTTGCATTGCATGTCCTAACAAACTGAAAACAAAACATGAAAAAAAATCACAAGAAGAAAAAGTATGCATATATCACAATTTTGAACAAAAACATCTTCGCGCCAATAGCCGTTTTTAAACACTTTAATCTCAGAATGACATCATCTTCAGTGGTTTCAGAATGTTGAAGCTCAATATTTGAAATGGAGCGCGTGCTATAACCCCATCTTCTTTGAAACTTTATCAGGAAGATTAGCAATCACAAAACCAGCAAATACCTGTTGAATATTCACCAAATGTCACAAAATTATGAAATGTTTAGGATCAACCCCAATAGAACCAGATTGCTCTATGATTTGTTAAACAATGAGACTCCCAAAACATGAAGGGGAGTTTGGATGTAATTTAAACAGATGATTTCTTGTAACAAACTGATTATGGTTATGATTTGATGATTATTCAAATCAAATGTGGAGAAACAACTAAGGAGTTTCCATAAAAAAAATGTCAAGTTGCCTAATTACCCTTAAGTTTAAAAAAATGTCAAGTTGCAATAATCCCAAACACCCCCTAACAAAAAGAAAGCAAAACAGGTGAGCTGTCAGTTTCAATTATTATAGTCTGGATATAGAAAGATTTTGGTGCTAACTCTTTAACAGAAGGCATATCAGTTCTAATTTTAAAAGTCAAAAAGTTTGAGCTCAAATATCAAAATTTTACCTAAAGTATAACCGATAAACTGTAATATCCATTATTTATAGGGCGTACCTGGTGCTGCAAAGAGCTCCCGCGTTTTCGCAGGGTCCAGGGAGGGTCCGTCCCATTTAAGGGAAGATGTACGCGGTCTTTCCCCCACATTTTGTGGGGAGGCCGTTTCCACGGATCGAACCTGAGACCTTCGGTCCCTTAGGAACAGCTTTTACCGCTGCGCCAAGGCCCGCCCTCCATCCATTAAATGGGACCAAGAATGTACAATTAAACTAAAAGTATAATTCCTTATTTATAGGATTTAAACTAAAAGTATAATTCCTTTTTTGACTTGTACAATTAACAAAGAATGTATCTCACCTGAACAGAACCAAGAATGTAAATGGCGGAATAGTGGCGGCCATGGATCACCATATCAGCCACCATTGCAAGCGGGATAGTGAGTGACATGCCCAAGGTGGCCACCAATGGAGTCGTCCATACAACACATAATGCCCTAAAATAACAAAGAGTTAATTCAGTTAAACATCTAAACGAATACTAATTTCAAAAGAGTTATAACATACCAAAAGTAGTCAGAAAGAACACTCCCAACAAGTCCATTGGCAATAACTACTTCATCCACTTTAGCTGAGTGAGGAATCTTGAACTTTGGTTCAATTCCTAACGCGGTTAGAGGCCAAACTGAAATCACCCAAAATAAAATCCAATGGTAAATTAAATGAACAATAATTATATGTTTTTGCTTACAATCTGTATGTTGCAAGTAAAAGATAAATATATGAAGACCACACACATATTTGCACATTTAGAAGTGTCAACTTACCGAGCCACCATAGAGCCACAAGGGTGAATAAACCAATATAGCCAAACAACTTTTGCACATCAACACGTTCTCCTTCCTCCCCAGAAAACTTCTTAAGAAGCACTGATATAGGGTTAAATAAGATTGCATTATCATCCAACCGTGTAAAATGTTGTTTGAGAGCATATACAGATTCACATAGTGAGACAACTGTGCTATATGACTAAAATTTTGAGGAGAAATAATGATCGAAAATGCATATCATACAACAGCTTTTAGAGTTTACAGTTTCTGCGTGCATGCATGCATAGATACATACATGAAACTGAAATCAAACATAAAGTTTCTAACAACTTCGCAAAAAAGAAAATTAAGTTGGGAAAAGACCATACTCACCAGTAAAGAGCCCATATGACATAGCGGAGCAAAGCCCGAACAGATCGCCGATGAGAGAGCGATCGCCATTTCTTTAAAAGAAACAAAAATTTCAACTATATATCAGTCAATGCCCTGAAACATTCCATAAGAACACCAAATTGATGAAAACCCTAATTGGAAAACATAAAATGGCAAAAGATCACAACCCATCTAAACAATATACACATATACATAGGCATACCAACAAACACAGCTACAAATCTTTGGTTTCATTACAAAGCAATGGGTTGACCTACATGAAGCTAGGATATGGCACGTGTACATCTTGAAATAAAAAAGTTTTGGTGTTTTTTACAGAAAGAAAAATATTTTAATTTGTTACTGTAGTCATTGATTAGGTATTCTTGAAGTAATATATAAAGGAATGAGGGACTTACGAAGAGGAAGCTGTAGCTATACTATCTGTAGCCCAGGTTTTTCCCATAGTTGTCATGGCAACACCAGCCATGCTGACGAAAACTGCAACAAGTTTTGTCACATTCAAGGAATCTTGGCCCAAAAAGGCACCAATGAATAGAGTGAAGAGCCCTGAAGTTGATGACAGCACTGTGGTACTAGCAACACTTGTCCGTGCAAGTGCAGCATTTGATAAATACTGAGATAAATGGAAAAGATAACAAGTCAAGCTTTACACACTCCATTCTTAGAGTAGATTTATACTTTTTACTTCCAAGGTCATATTTATTGCTTTTCAAATTTGAAATTCAAAATGGATTTTGTTGCAAATCAATGGTTTAACACCAAAACCTTTTCTTTGTAGTTCAACTTGACCATCCAAATTTCACTATCAATTACAAAAATCATATGAAATTTGAAGTTAAAAATGACCACAAAAGACTATGTCGGCGACGTATCTTTGACTATCTGTATCTATATTTATCATTAACCCAACATATCACAAAGAACACGCCAAGTATGTATTCTAAGGGTAAAACTGTTCATAGAGTTCTAGTTACTAAGTAATTGTAATACTCTCTATTCACCTTTCAAAAAGTTAATACTAGGTTAACATTATACAAAATAGAAGATTGTGTAGTAATTACAGAGTGGAATGGTTTGCTATACAACCTTCTTTAAAGGTGATTATGTTTACTTCTGTAAAGAGTTGTGTCAAAAATTTTATTCTTAAATTGTAATGGTTCATATGTTATATTTGAAGTAGCATGATTTTTCATGTTTAGCCCTAAGAAATTACATGAGCATTAATAGTTACCTCTGTGACAAACCATATAGGTGCTATATAGAATCCATAAGTAGCAACCTCCCTTGTTGTGACCTTGGTTTCATGTTTTAATGACAAATTGTCACTTTTAGTTTTTGGGACCAACAGGTTTCCTTCTTCTTGATCAAGAATGTCTTGATCACTACCTTTCCGACTTAATGATGACCCTTCAACTTCCATTTCAAACATTGTTGAGCCACCAATGTACTTAAGAGGGGAGTTCATACCAACTGAGGATTGACTTTTTCTTTTCTTGATTAATTTGTAAATCCAATCTTTAATGAACGCGATCGGAAGATAAATTACCATCAATGAAGCTCCAAGATATGTCACTGCAAATGGCTGTTTATAGTCCGTGAAAATTCCCTGTTCATAATGTAGAAAACTAATCAGCATTTGTTTCTGAAATTTCACTACCTATCGAGAAATGATAGTTTTTCAAAAGGAGTAGCATAATCCCTTTACTGATACTCAAGTGATACAATGGGTGGTTAGATATTTAGTGTTAATATGCTAGGTGAATGTCAAAAACGCCCCTTGACAATGACAAGATAGAGGAATCCCCATGATGAAAACCAATCCCATCAGTAACTTAAAGGGGCACATGAGTCAGTTTAGCTTGGGGTTCGGTATGAAAAAGAACATATAGCTTAATATACCATAAGAATCCCACACGACAATCCACAGAAATGAAATGACACCACAAAACTGAGTTGAAAGGAGTCGGATTATTATAAGTTCTATCGGAATCCATGTAGCGTCAAAACCACCTTAAGACAAGTGCTACAACTGAAACTCTTAAGTAACATATATTTACCATCTTAACCTTATTAAACTCTTAAACCAAGTTGTTGCTTGATAAAACAGAATAAAACCACAGCATAACTAACAACACGGAAAACCCTATATCTATTAAAGAAGTTATTATGATTATGATTACGATTTTTTTTATCACTGAGAGTCAAAATATTCAGATTTAATGGAGATGGCAACAAGTTGTAAGGAAATGAGTCGAGGTAAATGGAAATTACTACCTGTACTTAGCTTTAATCAACAGATTATCTCATTAACTTTGATTTCAAATATGATCCAAACAACCCCTATGATACTACATGAAATCAAACAAAAGGTGCATATATACACATTTCTCAAAAGATTCAAGCTAATTCATTATGATAGTATGCAGCTAGAAGATAGGCATAAAGACTTCTATGGGCCAGGATTTCAAGAAACTCATGTGATCTAACTCATACGTTGAACCCAGAACATAAATTACACAACAAACAATCCATAGGTGTTAGATCCGACCAAAACAATCAAAATAAAAAGCAAATTTCAAACCTCAATCTCATAAGGACTATAGAAAATATCTTCAAACAATAAAAGTCAAACGAACATATACAGAGGCAGATACAAACAATCAAGTCATGGTTCGTCCAATCTTACCAATCTCAATCACATACACATGCATCAATTAACAAGAAAATGGATACGAAAAACAACAAGTTGACTCAAGAAATCTGAGAGTTTGACCTGTGTGACTTCTGCAGAGAAAACCCATATGATGACAACCGTCAAAATTAAGAGCAACCCAGCTTGATATCTCCACCCCATCAATTGCAATGAAAAACCCACAAACCTTAGTTGAGTATTTTGCAAGAAAACGCCAAAGATCTATAGTTTTGCCAACCCAGATCTTTAAAATAGCTCAAAGATTGATTTTCTTCGCTGGAAATCACTTGAATAACGTTCAATCAAAGGGGGTTTTAATGGATCTGAGCTTATGGGCACTAATTGTTGGAGAAGGAGATGCGAATACGATGAAGAAAAGCCAAAATTGGGAAGTTATAAAGTGTTGGAATTAGCAGCAGTTGAATCAACCCCCTTTCTTTAAATCGTTAATATAGTTTTCTTCACCCTTTCTTTGCTTATTATTGTCTTATTGATGATGAGGAAGACGTGTTTTGGTTATTTTGTGAGTAAATTCTAACCCGAAAAGGTTGGGGTTCATCCATCTCAAGACAAAGTAGACGTTTTTGGCCAAAACGCACGTTATGATAATCTAATTTGTTTTAATTATAGTTTTATATCCTAAAGTGTAGAGTAATTACTCTGAAGGTCTTGTAGTATATCTAAATTATGGATTTGGTTCTAAGTATGAGAATTGCAAGCTTGGTCCAAATTGCATGCACATATTAATATATTAGGTCTTAAGCTTAAATGTGTGCTTAACATTTTCTTTTAAATTGCATAAGTAATGATCAAATATCTTTTAACTTTTAAATTTAATATAAATATTAAAATTTAATTAAATTTTATATATACAATATTTTAGTGAGTCCTACATGTATATAAGTTTAATAAGAGTAAAATGTTATTTTAGTTCCTGCCGTTTTGTTGAATTTATCATTTCAATCCAAAAAATTTTTTTGTCATTTCAGTCACTATAGTTTACCAAATGTTGTCATTTTCATCCACTTCACTGACTCCGTTAAATATAAGAGTATTTTAGTCTTTTTCAACACATTAATGATCCAATTAAAACAAATTAATCAATTGATATTCAATTAAAACTAAAAAAAATATGAAGCGACTAGTGAGACTGGACGCTTCGATTTAAAAGCTTCAATTTAGGGGCTGTTTGATTTTAAAGACTCGGTCAGAAGTGGCTGATCGAGTAAGAGCATTCTCCAAATCTGACCGGATAAGAGGAAAAATATGCATGGGTCAGTGGCTTCGGACCGGGTCAGACGCAATAGAGTGAGAATCAAACACCCTGACTGACCAAAATGTCTGACCGGGTCAGTGGATCAGACATTTTGACCCGATCAGAAGCAAATCAAACAGCCCCTAACTCTAACTCATGATATTTGATTGAGGTCTGCTGTGAGATTTCAATTAATCTTCACTGTGACATCTCATAATTTTGTTAACTTGAAAGTTAACTTTGTTAAATTCTAAAAGGATCTTTTATGTCAATTTTAAAACTTTGTGGAATTAATATGCTTGATAAATAATTTGGTGGATAACAAATTAATTTAATAAATAATGATAACATTATTATAATGTTTACTTATTATTATAAAATTTAAGAGGGATAATAATCTTAAATAAAATAATTATCATTATTATTATTATTATTATTATAATAACAACAACAATATTAATAATACTAATAATAATAACAATAATAATATTAATAATAATATTAGTAATGATGACAATATAAGTTTTGATGTGTTAAAGCTTGTAATTAATTAATTTTTATATAAAATAATAACACTCTAAAACTTCAGGGGTTAAACTGTAATTTATGTAAATCTAAAACAAAACTTTAATTCCTTGTTGTAACTTCTTGAAACCTCAGGGACCATAGGTGTAAAATTATTTAAAAAAACCTAACACCTCTCTTTCTCTCTCCCCGATCTCCGGCCAACCTCCGGCCAACCTCCGGCCAAAGTCCGGTGAAGCTCCGGCGATCTCTAATTCACCAAAACGTGTAGTTTAAACGCAATTAAACCGAACCTTAACAATCCCCCATCCGTTTTGAACTTACCCCCTTGTTTAATCGTGTTTAATCGACCAGTAACACCCGAAATCAAAACCGAAGCTCCGAATTAATGTCATTGTTGATCGTTATGAAACAGCCTAAATTGGACCTATAGATTGATGTTAAAACCTTTTAACCAACACCCTTAAACTAGTTGAATTCTCAATTCTAGCAGAAACACACCCGCACCCGTGTTCGATCATCATCAACTTCTTCGACCTGCAACTTAGTCGAAATCCGATCTCTGAGCGGTTTACATTGAAATTTATTGAGGGCTTTCATTTCTCGTCACCATATGAAGCTTCCTACAAGAGTAATTTGATCATCAACAATGATTGAACCTAGAACCAACTTACTGTAGTCGCGGCTATCATCGTGTGCCCTAACCCTTATCCTTAATCGTATAAGGTAGTTGAATACTTTTAGACTCTCGGATTCACATGATGATCAAAAGCCCCCTAATAATCGGTATAAACAACAATGAATTGGGTTTCAATTTTGGGTTAATCGATTGTTCTAGGGTTTATGAGTTGGGGCAAATTGGGGATTTTCGCTATTTTGGATTTAAAAATAATGGGAACCGGCTTATAACGCGGCTGAGGCCCTGGTTCACCGGTTCCATACCCGTTTGTAAACTAAGAGGTCCCGGGTTCGAACCCGGGCTCCCTCATTATTTTTTTAAATATAGTTTTCAGCCTTTTAAAATTTCATAAAAAAATTTCTAAAAATTATAAAAATCAGTTTTATAAATTTTTCTTTATTTAGAAGTTAATAAAATATATTCTGAAAAATTATTTCCTCTAATATCCTCTAACATTTTATTTTAATTTTGTCTTATTAAAACAAAGAATATAATTAGTTAAATATTTTGTTAAAAAGACTTTAAACATTGTTTATCTTATAAAAACATGACATGTTCAATCATACAATTGGATTCTTTTCTGCTTTTAGTTTATCATAAAATATTGATCTAAATGCTATTCTTTTAAAAGCTTAATTATTTTTTTATGTTCATTTAACTTTTATATATTCAAATGAATTATTTTAAAATAAGTAAATAATTATTTATATATAAATTGAACCTGAAACAATAGTTTAAGAAACGTTAAATTATTAAAGAACACAATATTATCGTTATCCTTTAATGAATTACTTTTATAATTGTGAAAATTATATATTTTATAATTTCACAAAATTATTTACAAATATTATTCTTCTTATAAAATATACCAACCAAAGCTATAGATTAATAATTTATTATTAATCAAAACGTTACTCCTATTAATTTTAAATAATTATAAAGTTTTATTAATAGTGAATCATATCAATATTTATATTTAAAGGTATTTCTAAAATATGTACATATATAATTCTTGTAATGGATTAAAAATGTAAATAGTTACTTTATAAATTTTTTTTACTTATCAAAAACCCCATAATCCTATCACAACCCTAATCCTTATTTGAACGTTAATCATATTATTAACCTTAACCTTCATCTTGTAATACATATTTAGGTGCCTTGTAATGAATACTTTGGGACTATCTTTTGGATCATTACTTTAATCTTTTATATCATCTTGTAATGCCTATATCAATGTGAGTATTTCCATACCCCTTTTTATTTTCACACTTTGGGGTGAAACATGTTAACTTATATCATTACACTTGTAAACTTATTGGAGACTTGTAAACTTTATGGCAATTCATCATGTAAAGTTATGGTTAGTTGAACTTTTGTGGTTACCATGTTATGGCGTTATATGTACAATCATTAACTATTACTAGCCTGGCGGCGTCATAGATCTATGGGCCTAAAAAGCCTGCTTGGTTGATCCAAGTACACTTGGCTAATCATATATACTTTTAACGTTTGAGACTTTTAAAACTTTGTCATGGTTTGATTGTTGCATTGTTCATAACATCCCCAATCACTTTATTCACTAACTTATGACTTGAATTGCTATCTTTTATATATTCTATGTATTGAAACTATGGAATGCTCACCAATATTTTTATGTTAACCTTTTATTTTTAACATGTTTCAGGAATAACCCAAGTATGCGTTCTACTCTTTGAAGCTTATCTCACTTAGGACTAGACTTAGAGAAATAAATAATAATCGTGTTACTTTCAACCTTGTATTCATGATGTATCTTTGTTTGAGCCTTTTACTTGTATTGTTATAATTGAATCTTGATTAATATATTTGGAATTAATAATAGCGTTATGTGGCTGTGAACAATCGTAACCCTCACATCTCGACGTTTCCGCCGTCAAGGTTGGGGTGTGATAGATTGGTATCAGAGCCCATAACTATAGGGATTTTGGTTATTAGAAATGGTGACCTAGACTATAGCTTATGCATGAACCTTATAGTATAATATATATATATATATATATATATATATATATATATTATTGTAGACACATATATGGTTTGCATGCTACATAATGCTATGTCTTCTTATGTGCAACTTGATGCCTTAGCATAGGAATTGCCTTATGTATGCTTGAACTTAGTTACTTGTCTTCCTAAACTTAACTTTGACTCTTTGACATTCCTCGATAAATGAACTTCCTAAACTTATTCTCAACGACATGTGGGATCTACACTTATCGTCGTGGGTTCAATTCCTTAAACTCTATGTCTAATCTATGAAAATCTCATCAAGGTTTTGATTTCATAAACCGAAGAAATTTGTGTGACGCATAGACACCTGTATTCTAGATTTCCTGGCAAAAGGCCTTCGGGCTAAGGCAAGCATATCGTATAAATCTCATTGCGAGATCAGTTATGCTTACCTGGGGATTTCTGGGATGAGTGATAAACTATTGTCAATATACACAGATCTCTAAGGCCAATGGATCAATTTACCTTGACGTGTCAACGATTCCAAATGGTAACGCGTTACCAAATGGAACCATTCTCTTTGAATCTTAAAAATCCTTGATTCCTTGAACTGGTTCATCACCAAAGTTTTAATAACTTCTCATTCTTAACCTACATAATGTTCCTGTTAATATTGAACCCATCCTACATTTCAACTCTTACGTTTAAACACCGTTACATGTTGAGCATTTCATGTAACTATCTTCATACCTTGACCAACATGAACATGGTTTTAATATACCCAAAGATATTGGGAATCTAAACCGTATGGTCTATAAAACTCTAAACCGTTACTTATGGTTCTCAAATCTTCTTAAGAATGTGTCCCATGACTAAAAACATGCAATGCTGTATGTGGAATTCCTACATCTCGGGATACTTTGTCTAGGCAAAGTGTAAATGGTGATCTGATTCGATCATTGAATCCATTTACTTGATTTGAAACCCTTGAGATGAGTGACCACTTATAAGTACGTGTGTCTTCAATAACATTATGGCTAACCTCATATCTTGAGAAGTCCATGTATTCCCTTCGATTGTGAATCGAATGTTCACATCTCATTGTGATGTCGAATCATTTTTGTCTTTGATTTGGTCTTCCCGATTTAAACCATCCAAGATTTGAACACCATCATAACAAATCCTGTTACCTCGAACTTTGACCTTAAATTTTGTAAGCAAGACTTTCCTTTTGGTTACATTGATGTAACTTGAAATTTTCTGAATTTCGAAGTGATATTCTTTTCCTTTCGTTGTTAAGTCGAACCTTGAACCGTCTGCACCGTGGGAGATGCAAGAGTTTGTAAGTCAATCTATGACTAAGAACACTTGTACCTCCGAAACAATTCTAACTCATCGAAACAGGGGTGATTCCCTTACTTTGATGGTTCTTTATTCATTTCGATAAATGGTTTCCAATTGTGTGTTTTATGAAATTTCATCCTCTGGATTAGGGCAAATTCCTCATCCTGAGGATTGGCTTCAATTATTCTCATTGGAACTTGCACTTCACAAATGACATGATCTCACCAAATAGGATTGAAACCCGTACTTTGGTGAGAAATGTTAATCTTTGATTGTTTTCTTGTTATTATGAAGCTTAATCATCAAGATAGACGTAAATTTCATACCTTGATGATAATTTCATTTTTATGGATTGTATTTTCTCAAATGAAACGACCTCGTCAAAGTAGGAGTGAATTCTGGATTTTAATGAAGAAGTTCATCCTGTTATATTTTGTTTTTGTAAAACTTCATCGTTAAGATAGGAGTGATTTCCCTTACCTTAATGGTGAGTTACCTTGTCTTATTTCTGTGGATCCTTAACAATGAGTTGGGATCGAACTTTTTGATTGGTAAGTTAGTGGTCATATCTTGCGAATACACCATCAAGTTAGGAGTGAAAACCACACCTTGATGACTATTCTCATTTCTTGATCTTCAACTTACCAAGGTTGTAATCAAGTGACGAGAAGCATGTAGTAACTTGAAGGGTGAAACAATGTTAGTGTTTCGACCAGTCAAGCCAAAGCATGATCTCTGAACTTGAAAGGAGACTCGATCGCTTTAGGTTGATTTTGATTCCAAGCTTGGAGCATTTAGATTCTTAACTCGATTTCTTTTCCTTTATACTCATGTTTTGATATGATCTAGCTATATGGAACCATTTACTCCTTATTCATCGACTTTCATTTTGTGTTATCATCAAAACCTGATTGCGTGATGGTGGCCTTCCTAAACAATCTTTCTGCTAAAGACATTATTAACTTGTATTCATGCCTTTCTAGTCACACGAATGTCCTCGATTGAGCTTTTGATGAACTGCGTATGCAAACTATACTTGGAAATTTGCTACCTTGCAAAATATCTGTACAAATGCATTTCTTATTGGTTGCATCACTCCTTGCATCGTTTTTGAATCCTTGAACTTGGAAATCTCTAAAATTCCATCTTGATTTCGATCAACAAGACTCGTTATTACTTACATTGTGACGTGGAGGTTCATAAATTTCGTAATTTGTAGTCATGGGCTTGGCATAAAAGAAAGGACATAACTTGGTATGTGTCCAAGTGTCTTACCTTCACATATGACAAAACCTAACCTCCGTGTTCCTGTGAATCTCCTGTTTAACTTCTCATCACTGAATGCCTCTTATTTTAGACGTCATGATGACAATTGGTGCATTATAGACCAATTGGCAAATTTCATATTGGCTTATGTGGAATAACGGGTCGAGAAATTGACTTGTATCTGTTTCAAAATTCGTATACCGTGATATGACATTAAAACATCGATCGTTATTTTGGATAACCGATTCATTTCTGCTTTTAATAATGTTCCTAATCATCGTAATGAACTCATTCCAAAATCTTCGTATATCGTATTATTCTTAGACCGATGGTTGGTCAAAGAAGAAATACATATTTACAAGATATGCGTTAAGATCGTTTCATATAGTGACGTTTGGAATTCTTAAATCCTGACGGTTAACCTTTCTTATCATTGTTGGTCTTTTATTGATTTCTAGACATCATTTTACTACGAAATTATATTCTAGAAGTTGTGGCTTATAAGTCTAACGGACCACGGTAACTCGTCACTGTTTTCCAACATTTCATCTCAAAACGCCTCACATTTCACTGAAAGGGTTCAAATTGGCATGCATTATGCCAAGAATCTTGTAAGATTCCATAAAGTGAAGCGTTTTATCTGTAACTAAACGTCAACCACTGTTAGTTTGTACACTTATCTTTCATTTTAATTCTTTTGCTTATTTAAGTTCATTCTTAATTTCGGGACGAAATTCTTTTAAGTTGGGGAGACTGTGACATCTCATAATTTTGTTAACTTGAAAGTTAACTTTGTTAAATTCTAAAAGGACCTTTTATGTCAATTTTAAAACTTTGTGGAATTAATATGCTTGATAAATAATTTGATGGATAACAAATTAATTTAATAAATAATGATAACATTATTATAATGTTTACTTATTATTATAAAATTTAAGAGGGATAATAATCTTAAATAAAATAATTATCATTATTATTATTATTATTATTATTATTATTATAATAACAACAACAATATTAATAATACTAATAATAATAACAATAATAATATTAATAATAATATAGTAATAATGACAATATAAGTTTTAATGTGTTAAAGCTTATAATTAATTAATTTTTACATAAAATAATAACACTCTAAAACTTCAGGGGCTAAACTGTAATTTATGTAAATCTAAAACAAAACTTTAATTGCCTGTTGTAACTTCTTGAAACCTCAGGGACCATAGGTGTAAAATTATTAAAAAACCTAAAACCTCTCTTTCTCTCTCCCCGATCTCCGGCCAACCTCCGGCCAAAGTCCGGTGAAGCTCCGGCGATCTCTAATTCACCAAAACGTGTAGTTTAAACGCAATTAAACCGAACCTTAACTATCCCCTATCCGTTTCGAACTTAACCCCCTTGTTTAATCGTGTTTAATCGACCAGTAACACCCGAAATCAAAACCGAAGCTCCGAATTAATGTCATTGTTTATCGTTATGAAACAGCCTAAATTGGACCTATAGATTGATGTTAAAACCTTCTAACCAACACCCTTAAACTAGTTGAATTCTCAATTCTAGCTGAAACACACCCGCACCCGTGTTCGATCATCATTAACTTCTTCGACCTGCAACTTAGTCGAAATCCGATCTCTGAGCGGTTTACATTGAAATTTATTGAGGGCTTTCATTTCTCATCACCATACGAAGCTTTCTACAAGAGTAATTTGATCATCAACAATGATTGAACCTAGAACCAACTTACTGTAGTCGCGGCTATTTCATCGTGTGCCCTAACCCTTATCCTTAATCGTATCAGGTAATTGAATACTTTTAGACTCTCGGATTCACATGATGATCAAAAGCCCCCTAATAATCGGTATAAACAACAATGAATTGGGGTTCAATTTTAGGTTAATCGATTGTTCTAGGGTTATTGAGTTGGGGCAAATTGGGGATTTTCGTTATTTTGGATTAAAAAACAATGAGAACCGGCTTATAACGCGGCTGAGGCCCTGGTTCACTGGTTCCATACCCGTTTGTAAACTAAGAGGTCCCGGGTTCGAACCCGGGCTCCCTCATTATTTTTTTAAATATAGTTTTCAGCCTTTTAAAATTTCATAAAAAAATCTAAAAATTATAAAAATCAGTTTTATAAATTTTTCTTTATTTAGAAGTTAATAAAATATATTCTGAAAAATTATTTCCTTTAAAATCCTCTAACATTTTATTTTAATTTTTTCTTATTAAAACAAAGAATATAATTAGTTAAATATTTTGTTAAAAAGACTTTAAATATTGTTTATCTTATAAAAACATGACATGTTCAATCATACAATTGGATTCTTTTCTGGTTTTAGTTTATCATAAAACATTGATCTAAATGCTATTCTTTTAAAAGCTTAATTATTTTTTTATGTTCATTTAACTTTTATATATTCAAATGAATTATTTTAAAATAAGTAAATAATTATTTATATATAAATTGAACTTGAAACAATAGTTTAAGAAACGTTAAATTATTAAAGGACACAATATTATCGTTATCCTTTAATGAATTACTTTTATAATTGTGAAAATTATATATTTTATAATTTCACAAAATTATTTACAAATATTATCCTTCTTATAAAATATACCAACCAAAGGTATAGATTAATAATTCATTATTAATCAAAACATTACTCTTATTAATTTTAAATAATTATAAAGTTTTATTAATAGTTAATCATATCAATATTTATACTTAAAGGTATTTCTAAAATATGTACATATATAATTCTTGTAATGGATTAAAAATGTAAATAGTTACTTTATAAATTCTTTTTTCCTTATCAAAAACCCCATAATCCTATCACAACCCTAATCCTTATTTGAACGTTAATCATATTATTAACCTTAACCTTCATCTTGTAATACATATTTAGGTGCCTTGTAATGAATACTTTGGGACTATCTTTTGGATCATTACTTTAATCTTTTATATCATCTTGTAATGCCTATATCAATGTGAGTATTTCCATACCCCTTTTTCATATTTTCACACTTGGGGTGAAACATGTTAACTTATATCATTGCACTTGTAAACTTATTCGAGACTTGTAAACTTTATGGCAATTCATCATGTAAAGTTCTGGTTAGTTGAACTTTTGTGGTTACCATGTTATGGCGTTATATATACAATCATTAACTATTGCTAGCCTGGCGACGTCGTAGATCTATGGGCCTGACAAGCCTGCTTGGTTGATCCAGGTACACTTAGCTAATCGTATATACTTTTAACGTTTGAGACTTGTAAAACTTTGTCAAGGTTTGATTGTTGCATTGTTCATAACATCCCTAATCACTTTATTCACTAACTTATGACTTGAATTGCTATCTTTTATATATTCTATGTATTGAAACTATGGAATGCTCACCAATATTTTTATGTTAACCTTTTATTTTTAACATGTTTCAGGAATAACCCAAGTATGCGTTCTACTTTTTGAAGCTTATCTCACTTAGGACTGGACTTAGAGAAATAAACAATGATCTTGTTACTTTCAACCTTGTATTCATGATGTATCTTTGTTTGAGCATTTTACTTGTATTGTTACAATTGAATCTTGATTAATATATTTGGAATTAATAATAGCGTTATGTGGCTGTGAACAATCGTAACCCTCACATCCCGACATTTCCGCCGTCAAGGTTGGGGTGTGACATTCACATTTTGTTTTGACGTGTACTTTTATTCAATTAAGGTCTCTTGTGGGATTGATTTCTGCTGTTATCTCGCTTTGTTTTATTGAAGTCTACTATTGTCGCATTTATTCGAACGTGACAACAACAGACCTTAATGAAACAAAATGTGACATTAGTATATCTCAATCGAACAACGGTGTGCATTCAAACAAAACATGAAGATCCATTAAATCCCACTATATAACTCAATCGAACAGTATGAATTAGCCTTAACCAAAGCTTTTAAATTGAAGTGTTCGGTCTCACTAGTCGCTTCATATTTTTCTTTTAGTTTTAATTGAATATTAATTGAATAATTTGTTTTAGTTGAATAGTTAGGGTGTTGAAAAAAACTAAAACACCTTCATATTTAACGAAGATTTTAATGAAGTTAGTGAAATGGATAAAAATGATAACATTTGATAAACTGTAATGATTGAAATGGCAAAAAAAAATTGGATTGAAATAAAAAATTTAACAAAACGTTAGGGATAAAAATGACATTTTACTCTTTTAATAATATATACATATTATTTTAAAAAATATCACATCCTAATTTCACTACTCTCTTTCCACCACAATCACCCTCACTTCTCCATCTCTAGCGCATGAAAAACCCATGAAAACACACATCAATTCACATACACAAACTCATTTAGTTAAAACTCGAATCTACATATATAATTTTTAGTCTTAGGTCTTGCTTCAAAATCAAACTCTCTTGGAATCGGATTCATCATTCCCCGTTAGCAATTTTCTGCTTTGTGATTCATTCGTGAATAAGGAGGGGGAGTGGTGGAGAGATGGGGATTTCCTCAAAAGCCGGTGTAGTTGGAGATACATGGTGAAGGAGCTTAAGACTTGACGAGTGATAAGTGTGACAGATCACCACTGATTCGTTTTAAGTTTCGCTTGAAAAACACAGCGTCTCCAAATAGTTGTAGTCATCGCACGCAACGAGATACCATAACTACGTGGCTGAAGCCAAAACGAGATGCCATCTTTGACATCGTGTTTAAGTTGGGGAGAAGTGTGACATGATGATCTCAAAGCAAAGCTAATCCGCTAACAAACACGAACAACCCCATGAAGGTCCGATACAAATTTTTAAACATTTCACATACCATATAACTAGCTAAACATTTGTTATGAGAATCCCAATATGTGTAAATGTTCAACACACCTTCCATACATTTGAAAATGCCCTACAACAATACTAGTACGTCCATCGATCGAAGATTCGAAGGTTCGACAGGCCTTCCAATCCTCAATACATTTCAAGGATTAAGTGCACCTCTACGATCCCTATTAGTTTTCTCCTTGTTATTAGCTATATCCATCAAAATGATTCCACTTATATACATTTTAAGAGAAAAAAATAACATATTACAAAGAGAGATATTATTCCATCCGTTATTATGTGCTAACTTGTATATGAAATGACTTCTTGATTATATGTGTTAACCAACATTGTCACATTCATTATTAAGATAATTTGAATTGAATCAATTAACGAAATGTCTAGGACAATCTTAATCCCGTGTAATGCTTGAATGTCATTCAAACTAAGTATCGTCTGAACTAGCTAATTAAGATACTCTCGTACCGATACAAATGTCATATAGCTCTCAGTATATTTGAGAAAATTACAACGCCACCCACATTTGATGAAGTAGAAGCAATTGGAACGAATTGAAGCTTTCAGTTATTTAGTTATAGGAAGCTTTAATTATTTACATAAAATATTTTCGATAATAGGATTACATATGTAATTTCCAATGATGCATTTTTTTTCCTTAAATGTTTGTTACATTTATGCATCCAATGAATACGTTGAAGGTAATGTGAAGCGTCCATATAAAAAAGGTAGTGCTGATGAAATGTGAGTGGATTGAACTCAATGTTTAATATATCACGTAGCATATTATTTAAAAGAGAATATAACTCAATGTTTAATGTATCACGTAGCATATTATTTAAAAGCGAATATATATTTTCTCACTTTCTTTCTTTAAACAATCAAAATAGAAAGATAGGTCTGATGAAATGTGAGTGAATTGAACTCAATGTTGAATATATCACGTAGCCTTTTATTTAAATATATGGGTGAGGTTATTCTACAAGGTGTATTTTTACTACAAAGTGTGAGAAGACACAATAAGGCTAAAAAAGTCACAAAAAATTTATATCTCACAATCTAAATCGAATTTAAAAAAAAAACTTCGGAATCTTTGTTCATCTCGTTGTCCTCTTTCAGAAAAAAATATAAAAAAATATTTTTTTTTCATTGTGTCATTAAAAGACACAATGACGTCATTGTGTCTTTTATATTGACACAATGACGTCATTGTGTCTTTCATAATGACACAATGAAGTTATTGTGTCTTTTATAAATGACACGATAAAAAACGTTAATTTTTTTATTTTTTCGTTTATTTTTTTTCTTATTGAGGACAACTAGGGGAACAAAAGCTCCGAATTACTTTTTTGAAACTCGATTTTGATTGTGAGATATAAATTTTTTATATATTTTTTTGACTCGTTGTGTCTTTTTTTGACTCATTGTGTCTTCTCGCACTTTGTAACAAAAATACACTTTGTATTTGAATTTATATATATATATATATATATATATATATATATATATATATATATAGGACTGGGTTCATTTGAAAACCCTAACTATTTATGAGAACCCTTTAACCTTGATGAACCAATCACATAGCGACACATCAGCAACATGAAAAGCATCTTCTAGGGTTATTTCTGTCTTTTTACAACCTCCTACATTTAATGCATGTCTTTTATTTAATTACTTTTTGTACTATTGACTAAGATGTTTCTTTTTCACCAAATCCAAGGTGAGTACAACTTCATCATGTCTTTCTAACGTGGGTGTAGTTTTTTTTCCTTCATAAACATTTTTTAATCTAAAAAGACTTCTTACATTCATCATATTTTCCTTCATTCTTCTTAAAATTTCTGTCAAATTGTATATTTGAGAAGAAGTAACCCATTCATGGGTGGGGGCGATGCTAACCAGACTCCCCCATTTGTTCTTACTAAAAAAGTATGAAGCTTCATGTGTATTATTTTTTCTCCTTCAAAAAATCATCTCTAAACCTTACACAACCTTCTCTTCCACCTACTTCATGGGTGGGGTGATCAAGACTGTGGGGATAGTGATAACCCTCGCTAAACCACCACCCAACGCCACCAAATCAACCCAACCTACTACGGTGTTTCAGATTTGGTTCAAATCAACCTAGATCTTTCATTAATTGACCCATATCTTTTCTCCACATACAATCATGTATATTTTTGGGCTTTGTGTGGATCAAGGATTTTCGTAGTGATGCAATTTCACATGTTGATTTGCACCGGTACTCATTTCTTCTCCAACACAGTTACAACTCCTTTAGAAGCTTTTCAGGCATGTTTATAGTTGCTTTGGTATTATTTTGCTACAGTAGTGTAACTACAGTGGTTATTTTTTATTATAGTAGTCTATTTTTTATTGTTTAATTTTGTTATAATAGTGTAAGTACAGAGGTGTTTTGTTGTTACAGTGGTGTGATATTGTTGTTTTAGTTTTATCAAAGTGTTCAAATTTCGTTACACTGGTGTAGTTACATGATGTAATTTCATTTAGTTGTTAGGTTGTTGTAATCATGACGTTATTGATAGTTGCAGTGGTGTAATATTGGGTGTAGAAGGCTTTTTTACAGTAGTGCAACAATAGTGTAAGTATTTTTTTGCACCGGTGTAGTTTCATTAAGTCGGGTAAAAAATACAAATATGGAAAGGTCACATGGGAATTAAAGAGAAAAATATGATAAATTTAATGCTGCAATCTTTATAAAAGTAGGGTTGCACAATGAAACCGGGTTCAAGACCCAATCCAAAAACCCGACCTGATATAACTCGCGGTTCCAACCTCGGTTTTTCACGATCCGTTCCGAGTCCGACCCGGTTCAACCTGCTATGAATCCATCATATTAATTAAAATCACATAATACGAACCTGGGTTGGACCCGGCCCGGAACTTGTCACACCCCGACCGACGGCGGAATCATCGGAGCGGACGAGGGAATGATTGATTGTTCATAACTCATGATTGTCTAATAGTGAAAATAATATTAAAATCATATTGCAGGATAACATGAATTTAACAGATACAAATGCAACAGTTAAAGTCACAAATAATAATTGTCTTTTGTTTTGACTAAGTCCAGGTCTTATATGATCAAGTAGAAGTCCACTAGCTTGCTTAACCTGAAATCATGTGAGAAAATAAAGTCAGCTAACGAATTAGCTGGTGAGTAATCATAGTTTTGAGTATACATATAGATTGATTGAGAATAATTCAATTCACAAGGTAACGTTAAGACTTATATTGTAATAGTAAAGCATATAGATAAACCGACACAATAACAACCCCTTGACTTGACACTTGCATATAATAGACTCCACACATACACCATAGATTAACTCCTGCCTCTGGTACAATCACCACTCGTAAGCCATATGGGGTGAGTTATCCAAACCAGTAGATCTACATTGTTACCAGGATTGATTGATTGAATTAGGGTTTTACTATCGTCCAGTTTATCATAGTATGTTCACATAATTGCAAGTAAATAACATAACCTGTCTTGAATTGAATTTAGAATGAAATAACAATAGAATATCATGATTGAATATTGTATCACATGATTTCCCCCAAAGGAGAAATGATATAAAAAGGGGATATGAATACTCACATGATTGATGAGATTGGATTTTGAACGTGATAGATTAGACACCAACGAATTCCTTATGATTAACCTAAGGAACGGTGTCTCTAATTAGAATAATAATAATGTGAAAATTTGGAAAGAGGTTGGGGTTTTCATCGGGTTTTGAATGGTAGTTTAAATAAACTAATTTTTATTTAGTCTGATTGTCTTGAAATAAATAAATGAATTTGAAAGTTATTGTGTTTAGAATTTATTAAAAATGTATGTATTAGTATACGTAACTGTTTGATTTATTGTTAATGTGTGGGAAAAATAATTAATTTTATTAATCAATTACATGATAAGTAATTAATATATTTAATTATTTAAATAACACAAAACGACTTTTGTAAATAATCTGTAAAATTATAAAATACATATATTTGCAATTATCTTGAATAATTAAAAATAATATAGTGTCGAATAATAATTTAATAAATTAAATTATTCTAAAAGTTCACTTTTATAGAACTAATTTTGTAATATTTGTAACTTTATTTATTTAAGACAATTTATGAATAGATAAAATGTTAAAATAAATTTCAGAAAAATAATTAAGTTGTTTTAAAAATTTTAATGTTTGAAAAATCATTTTTATAATTTTTAGGAATTTATTCTGAATTTTCAAAGCTTAAAAAGAGGCAAAAAAAATGTTTGAGGTGGGCCGGGTCGAACCCGGGACCTCTCCGATGGGGAAAGAGCGCAGGAACCAGTGGACTAAAGCCCAATTCGCGAAAGGAGTCTGTTCCCTTTGTTTTTAAATAACAACAGCAAACATCCCCAATTTGAGGATGAACCCTAGATCGATTTGGGTCAAATTGAAGCTCAATTCGATATGGAATGCATTTGAATTCATGGGGCTTTTGTTCCCCATGAAGAATCGAGTATGTGTGTGTGTGTAATTTACCTGTATGATGACAAATTGATGTTGAACTATCGATGAACAGGCCGCGACTTAGTGTAATTCGAATAATGCTCAAATTGTGATTATAATCGAATTAAACTTGAGGTTAGCTTCGCATGATGATAAGGATCAAAAGCCCTTTATCAATTCCAGTTAAAAGTGATCGGAGATGGGATTTTAATGGTGTTGCAGGTCGCGGTTTCGGGGGTAATCGAATGTGATGTTTTCGATTGTTTCAGATGCAATTCAGAGTGTGGGTTGATTATATGTTCTTATATGAGTGTTTAGGTTCAACTAATTTGATTAATTTTGATTGTTAGTGCGATTTTTGGGTGTAAAGGGCCGACCACAGTGGGTGCGATCGGGAAAAAGGGAGGGGTGGTCGAATCTGTCCAAATCGCACTTAGTTGGGTTCGAATCTTCCAGGTTGGTGTCGGGGTTTTTAATTTGGTTGAAAACGAGTGGTTGTGGGGTTTTTTTTTTCGCCGGAGTGTTGCCGGGAGGTGGCCGGAGGTGGCCGGAGAAACGGGGGTGGGGGCTGGGATTTTTAAAAAATTACACTTTGACCCCTTGTGGTTTATGAGGTTTGTTATTTCATGTTTTAAAGTTAGATTTTTAAGTTTCAAAAATCACCGTTTAGCCCCTGGACTTTATTATTTATTATTGTTATGTATATATATATTTATTATTATTATTATGATTATTATTATTATTATAATTATTATTATAATTGTTGTAATTATCACATTCTAACAAAAATTAATATATATATATATTTATATATATGTATATATATATATATATATATATATATTTTTTTTTACTGAAATACGCGATGTTACAGTCTCACCTGCTTTAAGAAATTTCGTCCCGAAATTTGTTCACGAGGAGGCTGAAACGAAAAGATGAGGATACTGGGTTTTCGTTTGGTCCTCACGTTCTTAGGTGAATTCTGGGCCACGTTTAGATTCTCAGCGGACTTTGACTATGGGTATCCTACTACGTTCGAGTTGTTTGACTTCTCGATCCATAATTTCCACAGGTTTCTCAATAAAGTGCATAGATTCATCAATCTGAACTTCGTCGAGTGGAATGTGGAGATTTTCATCGGCAAGACATTTCTTGAGATTTGAAACATGAAACGTCGGATGTATATTACTGAGCTCTTGGGGTAGTTCAAGCTTGTAGGCCACTTTCCCAATTCGCTCGAGCCCTTTGAATGGACCCACGTAACGAGGTGCTAGTTTCCCTTTCTTTCCAAAGCGAATCACTCCCTTCCAATGTGATACCTTAAGAAGTATGAGATCACCGTCATTGTATTCCCTGGGTTTACGTCTTTTATCAGCATAATGCTTTTGACGATTTCTAGCAGCGATCAAATTATCACGGATCTTATGAATTTTGTCGGTTGTTTCTTGTATCAATTCCGGACTAGTAATTTGTGATTCACCAACTTCAGACCATACAAGGCCTCAAATGGTGCCATCTGTTGGTCTGGTAACTGTTATTGTAAGAGAATTCAATCAATGGAAGATAAGAATCCCACGATCCACTGAAATCAATGACACAAGCCCGAAGCATATCCTCGAGCGTCTGTATCGTTCCTTCAGTCTGACCGTTGGTTTGCGGTTGATAAGCTGTGCTAAGATTCGGTTGAGTTTCGAGAGATGATTGGAGACTTTTCCAGAAAACGAGAGATGAAGCGACCATCACGATCAGAGATAATATCTTTACTTGACAATAGATTGTTTAGGAAGACTACCATCGCGTAATCAGGTTTTGATGATAACTCACAATGAAAGTCGATAGATAAGGAATAAATGGTTCGATGTAGCTAGATCGAGTCAAAACATGAGAATAAAGGAAAAGAAATTGATTTAAGAATTTAAATGTTCCAAGCTTAGAATCAAAATTAACCTAAAACGATCAGGTCTCTGTTCAAGTTCAGAGATCATGCTTTGGCTTGATAGGTCGAAACACTAACATTATTTCATCCTTCAAGTTACTACATGCGTCTCGTCACTTGATTACAACCATGGTAAGTTGGAGATCAAGAAATGAGAATAGTCATCAAGGTATGGTTTTCACCCCTAACTTGATGGTGTACTCTCAAGGTATGACCACTAACCTTCCAATCAAAAAGTTCGATCTGAGGATCTACAGAAATAAGATGAGATAACTCACCATTAAGGTAAGGGAAATCACTCCTATCTTAACGATAAATTTTTACAAAAACAAAATATAATAAGATAGACTTCCTTGTCAGAATCCAGAATTCACTCCTACTTTGACGAGGTCGTTTCATTTGAGAAATACAATCCATAAAAATGAAATTATCATCAAGGTATGAAATTTACGTCTATCTTGATGATTGAATTTCATAATAACAAGAAAACAATTGAAGATTGACATTTGTCACCAAAGTACGGGTTTCAATCCTATTTTGGTGAGATCATGTCATTTGTGAAATGCAAGTTCCAAAGTGAATAGTTGAAGTCAGTCCTCGAGATAAGGAAATCACCCTAATCCAGAGGATGAAATTTCATAAAACACATCATTGGAAACCATTTATTGAAACGAACAAAGAATCATCACCAAAGTAAGGGAATCATCCCTGTTTTGATGAGTTAGAATTATTTAGGAGATATGAGTGTCCTTAGTCATAGGTTGACTTGCAAACTCTTGCATCTCCCACGGTGCAAACGGTTCAAGGTTCGACTTAACAACGAAAGGAAAATATTTCAATTAGAAATTTAGAAATTTTCAAATTACATCAATGTAACAAAAGGAAATCACGCTTGCAAATCTTGAATTACATCATGAACACGAAATCAAGGACAAGAATTATTCAACACCACATCATTGGTGGCTTGAGCTTGTTGAGCATTAATGTTGAAAGCATGTCCTTGAGCCGTAGGAACTAGGCTGACAAGTTGAGGGCATCGATTGCGAAAATGGTTCGGATCACCACATTGATAGCATGCACGTCCCTGGGTAATTGCAAGAGGATGTTGGTGGACTGGTGCATTAGTTGGAGCTTTAGCAGCACTCCTGCACACGTTGAATGTATGACCCAAACGACCATAGTTTTTCTGCATTGACGACACTGAATGTTAGCGGGATGGTGATAATTGCAGTTGTTACACTGCGGATAGGGTCCAGCGTATGACTTTTTCATTAGTGATTGGTTGTTTACTGCTGGTTGACGAGTTGGAGGGACTTGATTAATTGGCACAGCAGGGGTAATCATAGCAAAGTTTTGAGATTGAGCCTTCCTCTTCTTGTTCTTGGAAAGCTCGACTTGGTCTGATTTGACGTTTTCGTTAGGAAGTTTATCGGTATTCTTCTTCGATCCTTTCCTGGTTAAGGAACCAGCTTTCACATGATTATCGATTAACTGTGCAGCCAGCCTGATAGCATCTTCTAGTGTTGAAGGATTCCTTCCTAGCACCGTATCCTGAATCTACATGGGTAGTCCACCAATATATTTCTCGATGGCTCGGGAGGTAGGGGTAGCAAGATGCGGTACCAAAAGGCTCAGTTCGTGAAATCGATTAGTGTATGCGAGGTTCTCGCCACTGTCTTTGGGTTAATTCCCAGAACTCAGCTTCCAGTTTCCGGACTTTATTTCTTGGGCAGAACTCTTTAGTCATGAGTTCCTTAACTTCAGCCCACGTCAATGCTAAAGCAGTTTCAGTTCCACGGGTTCGTTTCTCTCCGTTCCACCAAGTAAGTGCACGTTTCTGAAGAACACTTGTGGCATACCGGACTTTCAGATTTTCAGGGCATTCGTTGTTTAGGAAAGTGTTCTCGATGCTTTCAAACCACTGTAAAAGACCAGTGGCACCTTCGGTCCCGTTAAACTTAGTGGGATTGCAAGAATTGAAATGCTTGTAGGTACAAGCTCGTGGAGGGTTTGGTGCAGTTAGGTTTTGTACGGCTTGATTTTGAACGGTGTTGTTGCCTTGGTTCAAATGGGTAAGCAGTGTTGGGATAACCGCAGCAACTTCACGTGCCACTATAGCAGCAATCTTGCGGCCAGAGCTTCTAGATCGGGAGCGGTTTTGACGAGAAGACATGCTGTATAATATGAAAAGAAGAAACCTCTATGAGAAACGGGTAATTGGTTTTTAAAACTTTTCAAAATAATAAAATCGTTAATGAGATTGTTTAGAATAACAATGAGAGGTTAGGAGTGTAACGTTCGGTTCGCAAACCAAAGCGAATACGTTGACTTATCAAAGTATTTGTGTCCACCACAACCTTAATGAGGACATGCGTACCTATAAGCGAATACTCATCTCGAGGGTTCCCAGGTAAGGTAATCAAGTTGTATGAATACCTTGCCTAGACAGAACACCTTAAGATACAGGTATCCCACTCTTCCAGCATTGCATGTTCTCGGTCATGTGACACGGACTTTGACGAGATTTGAAAACCATGAATAACAATCGAGTTTTGGAGTTTGAAATTACTTGAATTAGGCACACAATGCCTTAGAATATGAGTTAAGATTCGTGTGTATATTGATAAGATTCAAAGTATAAGAAGAATCACATAGGGCATATAATCACATAATAAGTATAAACATGTAAGGCATATAACATCCTATCTAAGCATGTAAAATACATGAGAGGACTCATGTGTAAGGGTTCTTAGTTATAGTCTAGGTCATTCCATTTCTAATAACCTAATTCCCTATAACCATGACTCTGATACCAATCTGTCACACCCCGACCGACGGCGGAATCATCGGAGCGGACGAGGGAATGATTGATTGTTCATAACTCATGATTGTCTAATAGTGAAAATAATATTAAAATCATATTACAGGATAACATGAATTTAACAAATACAAATGCAACAGTTAAAGTCACAAATAATAATTGTCTTTTGTTTTGACTAAGTCCAGGTCTTATATGATCAAGTAGAAGTCCACTAGCTTGCTTAACCTGAAATCATGTGAGAAAATAAAGTCAGCTAACGAATTAGCTGGTGAGTAATCATAGTTTTGAGTATACATATAGATTGATTGATTGATTGAGAATAATTCAATTCACAAGGTAACGTTAAGACTTATATTGCAATAGTAAAGCATATAGATAAACCGACACAATAACAACCCCTTGACTTGACACTTGCATATAATAGACTCCACACATACACCATAGATTAACTCCTGCCTCTGGTACAATCACCACTCGTAAGCCATATGGGGTGGGTTATCCAAACCAGTAGATCTACATTGTTACCAGGATTGATTGATTGAATTAGGGTTTTACTGTCGTCCAGTTTATCATAGTATGTTCACATAATTGCAAGTAATAACATAACCTGTCTTGAATTGAATTTAGAATGAAATAACAATAGAATATCATGATTGAATATTGTATCACATGATTTCCCCCAAAGGAGAAATGATATAAAAAGGGGATATGAATACTCACATGATTGATGAGATTGGATTTTGAACGTGATAGATTAGACACCAACGAATTCCTTATGATTAACCTAAGGAACGGTGTCTCGAATTAGAATAATAATAATGTGAAAATTTGGAAAGAGGTTGGGGTTTTCATCGGGTTTTGAATGGTAGTTTAAATAAACTAATTTTTATTTAGTTTGATTGTCTTGAAATAAATAAATGAATTTGAAAGTCATTGTGTTTAGAATTTATTAAAAATGTATGTATTAGTATACGTAACTGTTTGATTTATTGTTAATGTGTGGGAAAAATAATTAATTTTATTAGTCAATTACATGATAAGTAATTAATATATTTAATTATTTAAATAACACAAAACGACTTTTGTAAATAATCTATAAAATTATAAAATACATATATTTGCAATTATCTTGAATAATTAAAATAATATAGTGTCGAATAATAATTTAATAAATTAAATTATTCTAAAAGTTCACTTTTATAGAACTAATTTTGTAATATTTGTAACTTTATTTATTTAAGACAATTTATGAATAGATAAAATGTTAAAATAAATTTCAGAAAAATAATTAAGTTGTTTTAAAAATTTTAATGTTTGAAAAATCATTTTTATAATTTTTAGGAATTTATTCTGAATTTTCAAAGCTTAAAAAGAGGCAAAAAAAATGTTTGAGGTGGGCCGGGTCGAACCCGGACCTCTCCGATGGGGAAAGAGCGCAGGAACCATGGACTAAAGCCCAATTCGCGAAAGGAGTCTGTTCCCTTTGTTTTAAATAACAACAGCAAACATCCCCAATTTGAGGATGAACCCTAGATCGATTTGGGTCAAATTGAAGCTCAATTCGATATGGAATGCATTTGAATTCATGGGGCTTTTGTTCCCCATGAAGAATCGAGTATGTGTGTGTGTGTAATTTACCTGTATGATGACAAATTGATGTTGAACTATCGATGAACAGGCCGCGACTTAGTGTAATTCGAATAATGCTCAAATTGTGATTATAATCGAATTAAACTTGAGGTTAGCTTCGCATGATGATAAGGATCAAAAGCCCTTTATCAATTCCAGTTAAAAGTGATCGGAGATGGGATTTTAATGGTGTTGCAGGTCGCGGTTTCGGGGGTAATCGAATGTGATGTTTTCGATTGTTTCAGATGCAATTCAGAGTGTGGGTTGATTATATGTTCTTATATGAGTGTTTAGGTTCAACTAATTTGATTAATTTTGATTGTTAGTGCGATTTTTGGGTGTAAAGGGGCTGACCACAGTGGGTGCGATCGGGAAAAAGGGAGGGGTGGTCGAATCTGTCCAAATCGCACTTAGTTGGTTCGAATCTTCCAGGTTGGTGTCGGGGTTTTTAATTTGGTTGAAAACGAGTGGTTGTGGGGTTTTTTTTTTCGCCGGAGTGTTGCCGGGAGGTGGCCGGAGGTGGCCGGAGAAACGGGGGTGGGGGCTGGGATTTTTAAAAAATTACACTTTGACCCCTTGTGGTTTATGAGGTTTGTTATTTCATGTTTTAAAGTTAGATTTTTAAGTTTCAAAAATCACCATTTAGCCCCTGGGCTTTATTATTTATTATTGTTATGTATATATATATTTATTATTATTATTATTATTATTATTATTATTATTATGATTATTATTATTATTATAATTATTATTATAATTGTTGTAATTATCACATTCTAACAAAAATTAATATATATATATATTTATATATATGTATATATATATATATTTTTACTGAAATACGCGATGTTACAGAACTCGATCAAACCTGATTTGGAATTTGTTGACCACGACCCGAACCGTATTCAACCTGACCTGCTTTGGATTCTGAACCCAGTTTATGCACCTCTATATAAAAGATTAAAAATGTATAAAAAAGTTTTAAAATTTCAAAAACAAAAGAATTTGAACCCATTTTATAAGGTTTTATTTTTGTTGTTTTTTATATATGTTTGTTTTATATAATTCACTATAAAGAATTACAATAATGTAATTGACTATACATTCAAATAAACATACTGTAATTAATTGTAACTAAGTATGTTGCACTATGTTACATCACTGTAATATTAAATTACATCCATACCAAAAATTTGTTCACAAGTTACAATAATGTAATTGACTATACATTCAAATAAACATACTGTAATTAATTGTAACTAAGTATGTTGCACTATGTTACATCCCTGTAATATTAAATTACATCTATACCATAAATTTGTCCACAAGTTACAATAATGTAATACGTAACGTTCAAACAAAAAGTTAAAAGTTTTTTAGAGTATATTGGGATTAAAGAGAACGTAAGTATAATTGTTACATTAGGAAAAAATTATAAGTTGTGTTACATTAGCAAAAAATATGTAATACGTAAGTATTAAGTACTAATTACAACATAAGAATCATGCAAGTAATGTAATTTAATTACACTAATATACTTGTTACATTAGCAAAAAATATAAGTTGTATTACTAACATGACTTTAGTTATATTAAGTTATTACATTACAGTATTTTACATCACATTACAATGACATTATAATACATGTTATCAAATTCAATTACAATTCAATTACATTTTATAATAGATTCTATTCTTAGTGTGATTTAATCTAAGCAATGTGACATTTATCCAATGGTTTATATTAGTTGATATTAGTATATACTAAATGTTGTTATACTGTTACATCAAATTACATGGCTACTCATTTAACAATACATTGTTTCGATATTAATGAAAATACTATATACCCATTTTATATAGCAGACCAACTTTAATTTTCGGTTAGGGCGATGTATTATAGTGTAAGTAACATAAGATAATATAAATAATATAATGTAATGTGAATGAAATTTTGTGTTATTTTAATGTACTGTACATCGTGTAACTATTGTTAGTTTATGCCAAGTATGATGTAATCTATCATAAGTCATTTAGTTACTGTAACTCAATGTTAAGTAATTGTATATTTGTTATTTTACAATACTACATCGTGTATATTTGTTATTTTACACTAATATAAACATTAATAACATCATATAACACTATAATTAAATCAATGTCATTACACTAACTGACGACTACATTAACTAGCATCTAATCTCTTAATATATTAACATGGTTTATAAGAAAATTTATGACATAATAAAGTATCTTAAGTAGAAGAACACATATATTACTTATTTCTAATAAAGTGAACTCTTTAAAGTTTTACTTAAATTAAATACGGTAAAAGAACATATTAGAAAAAGAAATCAAAAGTTTTGTTAAGAAGATGAAGGATTATTGTAATAAAAAAAAGAAATCAAAAGTTTTGTTAAGAAGAAGGAGAATTATTGTTATTAAAAAAAGAAATCAAGAGATCTGATAAGAAGGTGGATAATTATTGTGATTTGATGGTTGCAAAAGAATGTCAAAAAGTAAAAAGTAAGTATTAATTGAGATGATAAAAAGACTTTAATACCCTTCTGTGTTTAAATATAAGTATTCAAAGTATTAAAATATTCATATTTATTTGGAGCCATTAGATTAGAGTTTCTATTATTGATTTATGGCTAAGAAAAAGTTAAAGGGTTCTCATAAATAGGGTGAGTTCTTATATGAACCATACCCTATATATATATATATATATATATATATATATATATATTTCCTCACTTTCTTTCTTTAAACGATCAAAATCACATTCTAATGATCCAAAGAAATTTGGTATCCTTTTTGTGTGCTATTGTCAATTTTATGATTATATAAAAAAATCCTTTAAACACAACTTTATACTATTGCAATTTTGATCATACCCCATGAAATCATCTCATGTGATTTATGCATGATCGAAGATACCAAAAGAAATGTGAAATCCTATAAGAAGGTGACGAATTTCGATATAAAAATTACAAACATAAAAGAATTTTAAATGAATATAGGTATCATATGAGTGTTTTATTTCAGCATTTTATGTCTTATGAAAAAGTTAAGATGATAATAGTAGGATAAAGATGATAATGATGGAGATGAAAAAAGAGAACCTTTTCCTATATATAACGATGCAATCAACTTATAAAGTGTTATCTAGCAATTTTTTAATAAGCAATGTTGATGGACGCAATGCTTAATATTACCTGATAATGAATTTCTTAACTTACACGTGGAAGATATTGTTACTCCATATTTGTTTATTTAATATAAACTAGGTTAATGATCTATGTACTACACGAATTAAATAGTAGATATATAAAAATAATTATTTAATTTGTTTTAATTAAAAAACATTATCATATTAAATCATATAAAATGTAAACATTAAAAATTAGGTTGTGATTATTAAAAAAATTAATTTTCGACTATTAGGATATTATTATCATATTAAATAAAAATTATTTATTTATAATATAGTAACAAATTTGTAAAGTTTGACTTAATTGATTTTTTATCTATATTATTTAAAATTAAAGTTGAAAATTAAGATTAAGTTTGAAAGTTTGACATAATTGATATTTATTTAAAATAATAAGTTTATTGTAGTGATTACACGTGGAAAAATCATAAGTGAACACCCTTGGAAAAGACCATATGACATTCAAGTTAATATTTTATTAATATGCATAGATGTATAGATTCTAGTAACACTCTACTAAATATGAAGTTAACCTATACTAATAATCTATAATAATAAATCCAATTTTTTAAAGACACATGACATTTTTCTAGCCGGTCCACATTATCAACACCTAAGCTCCATACACATGTCCTTAATAAAATGAAATTTATATGTGTTAGATCCATATTTACTAAAAAAAATCTTTATAATTAATTGTTGATTCTTATTTTTGGACATATAATTGATATGGAAACAGTTGCAATTTTTTTCTTATTTTTTAATAATTATTTTATTGAAAAATTAGATTTTTCGATTTATTCATTTATCTATTTATTAACATTACATTTCAGTCCGATTGTTCGTTTTATATCATCATTACAAGACGTTTTAAATTAATATAAAATATTATGTTGGATATGAATATATAATACTTCATACTATTATAATTATATAATTAAGATAAAAAAATGTTATAATCATACACTATACACAAATAAATATATATAATATATTCTTATGAATAATAATTATCGTTTTTCCGTATATTGTTATTTATAACTTAAATATATTTGTTATATAATTATCGTTTTTAATTAAATATATTTGTTATATATAATAATTACATGTTTGTTAGTGAGTTGAGAATTGGACCCAACTAGTATTTAACCCCACGCATTACAGTCGGAGTGTAAAACCATATCAAATAGCATCAATGTCACACGGTCGATAGCGACCACCAACATCAGAAAAGCTCACGGAACAAAAGAAACAAAAACCGAACATAAAAATAGCATAAAACTTTAAACCATGCATGTGCATAGCGTCGTGTTAATATGTATAAAGTAGAACGAAGTGCAGTACACAACGCGATCGTGAAATTGAAAAAATAGATATAATTATTAAACCATATATGCATGTGCCTGTATGTTAACTCGATAATTTTAAACCAAGACGTAAAACAAAAAAAATTAATGATAAAGTATATGATACTAAAGTTGAAATAAAAAATGTATTAAAATTAAATGTAAAAGATGGAAACTATAGGGTTAAAAATAAAAAAATAAAAATATACAAAGTAAGGTATAATTTATAAAATATAAAATACAACCCACAATACAAAAGTAGGGGTGTTCATGAGCCGAGCCGAGCCGAGCCAGGATGAGCTCGGACTCGGCTCGAATTATAAACCGAGCCAGCTCGGCTCGGCTCGGATTTACAACCGAGCTAAAAAGTAGAGCTCGAACTCGGCTTGGTTTTAAACCGAGCTGGCTCGGCTCGGTTTTGTTTGGCTCGGTTTTAAAAGAAAATTTAATACACATCTTTCAAACTTCAAAAGTCCAAATATCAACGCATAGTTCAAAAAACATACTAAAAATAAGTTCAACATCATAGTTACAAGCCCCAATCTAATTCAACCAACGATACACAAAAATAGTTTAACAATTCAACGTTCATTAGCATATGAATTAACCCGCATAAACATTCTCTTGCACTTCTAAATACCTGCAAAAAATAATCAATGAAATAAATCAATATCAATTACTGGATGTGGTATTTTCATGAGAGCATTGGCTAAGGTAGAACAAACGGGAAAAAAACATCTTAGTATTTTATGTAATTTGTTCACATCATAATTATGTGTGAAGACTGATTGTGAAATTACAAAGGTGAACATAAATTATTTACCGTCAACAAGATGGCCGAAAGGAGCAAATGCTTCTCTAAGCTTTTCATCAGTAGTATTTCTGTTTAGGCCTGCAAATGATGATCATAAATAAGATCAAGAAAGTGTTACAAAAAATGTAACAAATCCAATGCTAACTGAAAAGTTTTAGTAACAATATCTAGGTCCTAAAAAGGTTAGACATAGAATAAAATTAGAGAGACATACCAAAACAGTCCAAACATTCAAAACATAAATAAAATTAAAGAGACATACAAAACAGTCCCGAACAAACTTTAACATAGAATACAAATGTAAAATAGGAACATACCAAACATATCAATCATTTATTTGTAGCATCATTCACCATTAATGTTAGTGTTATTATAATATTATATATAAATATTATATATATATTACATATTTAATCGAGCTAGTAAACGAGCCAACGAGCGAGCCAACGAGCGAGCCGGCCTTGGCTCGGACTCGGCTTGGTTTTAAACCGAGCCGGCTCGGCTCGGCTCTTTTTAAACCGAGCCGATTCGAGCGAGCTTTTTTCGAGCTTTTTTCGAGCGAGCTCCGAGCGAGCCACGAGCCGCGAGCTATTTGAACAGCCCTATACAAAAGTAAGTTTATAATTAATATTATATAAATTTCTCCATTATGAGCAAGATTTCCCCTTCCAAGTTGACTTTATGATAGTGTTATGCTTAATCTGTACTCCACGAAAAGATAGTTCTACCTAAAAGTAAGGTGGATTTGCAATGATACCCATTAATACAACAAAATTTTCATTGAAGTCTCTATATTTTCAAATTTAGCTACAGAAGACCTCAACTACAAATTTACGCCTACACCATAAACGTCAATATTTTAATTTTAATATATTTTGTGAATCCTAATATAAATCATTCAAAATTAAAAGTAGTCAGATGTATATGTTTGTAATATTTCATGATTTAAGGTATATTTATAATATAGTATTTTTAAGAGACCGGTTATTGAGCCACCCCTAATTATAATCAACATCTCAGATTTCTATACAGGTCGTATAACACTTTACGCGTCGTATAAGTGAGTCGTATAGCCTTATATGAGGTGTATAACCCCTCTGACAATCACCTAAATCTTTTCTCGTAGCCAGTATTAAATTTGCTATACGTATCGTATAACCTTATATGTATCGTATAAGGTTACATATAAAATTTGCTGTACTACAAATTTACGCCTACACATAAACGTCATTTTACTGTCTTCGACACTATACGCTGCGTATAGTGCTATATGAGGCGTATAGGGGGGTATCGATGTCTTTATATTAGGAACCATTTTTAACTGTAAGCTTTCACATGTCAACGGAAAAGAAAGTATTTACCTCAAACTGGAATATTTAAATATTTCATTTTACATAGTGCTATTTTTCCATCAATTTTGTTGGTTAATATAACTAATTTTATATTAGAATATAAAGTTACTATGAGTTCTATTGGCAACGTTCAAATCTCCCACCCACCGGCGACCTCCGCCGACCTATCCTCACCGGCGACCTCCGCCGGCCTAACCCGAGAGCATCTCCTTCGTGGTACTCATCCAGAGCATCTCCTTCGCGGTACTCCCGGCTACTCTCGCTGTCTCTCGATCGACCTCTTCCTACTCATCCGAAGAGCATCTCTCTCGCTACTCATCCGAGAGCCCCCCCGCCTAACCCGACATCTGCTACTCTCGGCTGTCTCTCGATCGACAACACCTCACCCGACTCTCGATCGACAACAACTCTCGGCCTAACCCGACATCTGCTACTCTCGACATCTCCTTCGCGAATCTAGGGCAACAACCCTAGATCTTATTGCTGTTAGTCTTCTTCTGCCTTGGATTCGCACCCTAAGTGAAGGTTTGCTAAATCTAGGGCACATCTGAAGAACCGCACATCTGGTGAGATTGTTCCTTCTCTCTCTCTTTTAGTTTCTAGTTTAGGCTGATATTGGCTGGGTTAGGAGTACCAGCAACTGTTGAGATATCTGTGTTGGCTTTCGGTTGCTCTTTACTGGTTTACTGGTTTACTGGTGCATCACTTGTGTGATCTGTTTTCTGTTGCTCTTTACTGGTTTGTATGATTTTAATCCTTGACTCTTCTTGATAGGTTTACTGGTTTGTGTGATTTCTGTTGCTCTTTATAGGTTTACTGGTTTACTGGTTTGTGTGATCTGTTTTCTGTTGCTCTTTACTGGTTTGTGTGATTTCTGTGCTCTTTATAGGTTTACTAGTTTACTGGTGCATCACTTGTGTGATCTGTTTCTGGTGCATCACTTGTGTGATATAATTCTTGTCTATTTTTCTGCTGACCGGTTAGTTCTGTGGTTTGTGCCTAATTGATTAGTGGTTATAGCTTGCTGAGTAGTTGTATAATTGTTAGTGTTTTGATATTAATTTCAGAGTAAGTTGTATATTGTTGGTTGAGTTGGTGTGTTGAGCATTTGTGGGCTGTTGTCTTCATTTCTGGTCAATCTTAGAACTGTTCTCTACATAGGTTTCATTGGCTTATTTGAATCTATACTCAGGATAGTGTGTCATTGTGTGAAGTGGTGATCATTGTTACTATTTTTTTATTAAGTTCTGGTCCATCGTGTACTGTTGACCGCGTGTGACGGATTGCTTTTGATTGTGCTTTACTTCTGCTATAATTCCTTTTTAGGGGTTGTTCTAGTGGACTCTGTCAGGTAATATAGATAGCAGGTGTCATTATGCTGCCCCGAGATCATGTTCGGTGACGAGAGGTGCGAATACAAGGAAAAAGGATTTTAGATTAAGAGTGGCATCGTGGAATGTAGGAACCCTAACTAGTAAGTTACTAGAGTTAATTGATGTGCTAAGGAAACGTAGGGTCCAGATAGCGTGTCTCCAGGAGACTAGATGGCGGGGTGAGAGAGCAACAGAGTGCAATAGTTATAAACTATGGTATTCAGGGTCTGACGGAACGAAAAATGGAGTAGGTTTCTAGTTGCTAAGGAACTCCAAGATAATGTAGTGGAGGTAAGAAGATACGATAATAGAATTATGCTGTTAAGAATAGTAATAGGTGATGAAGTAGTGGCAGTAGTTAGTGCGTATGCACATTTGGACTAGGAGAAACAGAAAGAAAAAAGTTCTGGAGAGTTTAGATCACGTTATGAGTGACATACCTAGAGACGAAAAAATATATATAGGAGGAGATTTTAATGGGCATATCGGTAAGGATAATGACCACTTCCAGTTGGTGCATGGAGGCTTCGGGTATAGCCTTAGGAATGAAGGCGGTAAGGAGCTTCTAGACTTTGCAGTAGCGCATGACTTAGGAATCATAAATTCGTTTTTTAAGAAAAGAGAATCGCATCTAATCACGTCTAGCAGCAGCGGGAGACACACGCAGATAGACTATTTGTTGACGAGGAGAGATCGTAGCTCGTGGAAGGACCGTAAGACAATCCCAGGAGAGACAGTTGTGACACAACATCATATGTTAGTGGCGGATATTCGCGTGAAAGAGACCAATTGTCCAACAAAACAAGAGAATTAGACATACGATCAAATGGAGCCAGCTCAAGGACGAAACATTACCATTTTTAGAGATAAGGTCATACCAATGAACCATCCTGGACCACAGGAAGACGCAAACCAAAAGTGGGAGGCCATGGCAAATACGCTCATCCAAGCAGCTAAAGAAACGCTTGGAGTTACAACAAAGAGGACAGTCGACCATAAGGAATCTTGGTGGTGGAACGAAATGTAACACCCGGCCTCTCACACCAACATATTGTCCGCTTCGCCCACGAGGAGTTCACGGATTTGCTTTTGTTTTTCCGTCGGGTGAAAACTTCCCAGGGTGGTCACCCATCCCCTGGATTTCTCCCACCTGAGCACGCTTAACTGTGGAGTTCTCCTCTCATCCACAGCCAGTACGCCCAAAACGCGTTGTTGATATTAAAGGCCAGACATCCTTATGAACCAGGAATCTCTCATGTCCACGGCCGATGTGGGATATGTGTAGGTGTCCAAGCACCCCCTGTTGGACTCATCGTCCTCGATGACTCATCGTCCTCGATGAGCCCGAGAAGTCACCATCCTTGTGAGTTTTCCCACACCCCAAAAGGCACAGGAGTGGCTCTGATACCATTCTGTAAACCCGGCCTCTCACACCAACAATATTGTCCGCTTCGCCCACGAGAGCTCACGGATTTGCTTTGGTTGCCCGGGTGAAAACTTCCCAGGGAGGTCACCCATCCCTGGATTTCTCCCACCTGAGCACGCTTAACTGTGGAGTTCTCCTCTCATCCACAGCCAGTACGCTCAAAACGCGTTGTTGATATTAAAGGCCAGACATTCCTTATGAACCAGGAATCTTTCCTGTCCACGGCCCGCGATGTGGGATATGTGTAGGGTGTCACAGAAAATGTACAGGAGAAGATACGAATTAAACAACAAAGTTTCAGAGGCTTATACGCTGTAACATTGAGAAGAACGCTCAGAGCTAAAAGATAAATAAAGGAGGCTAAGAGAGAGGCGAGAAATCGGTGTCAGAGCAAAGAACTCGGCGTATGAGATGATGTATAAACGACTAAAGACGAAGAAAAGAGAGCATGACATGTTTAAGTTAGCCAAGGCAAGAGACAACAAAAGAACAGACCTGAGAATTGTGAAGTTTATAAAGGCTGCGGATGGAAAAGTTTTGGTGAACGACAAGATATTCAAGGGGAGATGGAAAACTTACTTCGATAACCTTTACACATAAAGAACCCAAATCAACAAGCTGAGATAGATAATACAACCCAACACACAACAAAACAATTGCTATTGTAAGCCATCACAGTAGACGAATTACGAGAGCTATGAAGAAAATGGGAAGGGCTAAAGCGTTGTGGCCAGACAACATACCGATTGAAGTGGGAAATGCCTGGGAGATGAGGGGCTCAACTGGTTAACAATTTATTCCAACACTATCTTTACGACAGGGAAGATGCCGGATCAGTAGAGAACCAGTGTTATAGTCCTCATATAAAGAAAAAAAAGAGGATGTACAAAGTTGTGAATTACAGGGTGACAGGATCTCAGCCTCATCGGTTGATCATTAGATTATGTTTGCAGCGGATTTAGCATATTAATTAGCATTAGAGCAAGACATAAAAGATATTTCAAATAAAGCATAAACATAGAAAGAAGAGTTTCTGCAAAACAATAAATGTTCTATGGTCGCACGTTTCGGCAATTAAAACAGTATGGTTACCCATCCTTTATAGGCGGCAAAAGGATGGGCATGATGTCCTTTTTCTGACATCACTGAATATTCAAATTACAACTGACAAAACATAAAACTACTGAAGATGTCAACGACTGCATCTTCTTACAAAAGTTCCTAAGTGCTGACAAAAGTAAACTACTGAAATCCTACAACGACTGAAGAACAAACTCTTCATCGTTTATAACTACTGATACTATAACAACTGAAGAACATGCTCTTCAGTTGTTGTACAACTACTGAAATGAAATAAACTACTAAAAAAGAAAAACCACCACAACACTGAAGAAGACTTCTTCAGTTGTTGTGACAAACTCTGAGTTTTCAGTACTTGGTCTTCAGACTTGCTTCAGATGATATAACAACTGATGACTTCAGTAGATATCATCAGTTGTTGTCTTCAGTCTTTGTCTTCAGACTTTGTGCTTCATAGAAGGTCTTCAGTTCTTTAGTTCTTCAGCTTTTGATGCTTCATACTTGGTCTTCAGTACTTGAAGTCTTCAGTACTTGTAAGATCAGTACTTCAGACTTCAGTATTTGGTCTTCAGTACTTTGGAGTCTTCTTCAGCTGATGTTCTTCAGTTCTTTGATCTTCATACTTTGTTCTTCAGACTTTGTCATAACAGCAGAAGGCTGGAGCTAAGATGCTCTCGAGTTTGACATTCAAGCAAGAAGAAACACAATAGCTGATGAGAGTCTTCAGATGTTCTCGATCTGACATTCAAGCAAGGAACATTGCAACTGATGGGAGTCTTCAGCAGTTGTTGCAGTGGCATGTGGGACTTAGAGGTTTTCCTGATCTTGGCTCATGGTTCTTTGGTCCAACCAACTCCCCCTGAACCAATGCAGCCAAACCTCTAATATTGGATGTCCCACTTATGGTGGCATAATGATTGGTCTATTTCCTTCTAGATCAATTAGAAGTTGACCCATAAGCACTGGCCAGAGAGGTAGTCTCAAGTGTTTGTTTGGCTAAGTATGGATGGGAGCTCTGTCTTGGGGAATTGGACACAGAGCTATTGCCCCGCCATGAGATCTACCTCCCACGTACAAGCCGGTAGGATTCTCTAACAGTAGCATGAGACAGATCATTGTTCTTCTTGGACAGGTCTTCAAGGCTCACCTTTCGAACAACCCCTCCCGACCGTACAGCTCTGAGATGAACTTGACCTGTCTTCCATTTTTGAGCTCAACTGTTTGATTTGCCTGTATGCAAATTCATCAGGGTGTTTACCCTCCACAAACGAGTGAGCTCATCCTACGAAAATTCTCAGCTTCTTATAGACCAGCCCTTCCTAACCACCCCTATTATCTAGCATTGAAAGGGTGATTGGCCGGCTCTATAAGCTTCTCGAATTCATCTACTATTTCCCAGGGTTTATTACAATAGCCACAGAGATCTCTTCATCTACGATTCTCTTTAGTTGGCTTTTGTATCTCACAGGCATGTCCTTCTTGACTATCCTGTGAGCCACCCTTGGGTCAGGCCAAGTTCTCACCCTCTCCCTTTCATATTGAAAGGTTGTTTGAGGGTGAATAATCTCATAGCTTCTCTCTTCATGTTCTTATAGAGGTCGAAGCAACATAACTTTTGTCATGCTTTTCAGCATTTCCTCATCATGTCTCTTTTGTTGCTCCTCCTCTTCTAACTTTACCTTCACAGTGTCCTGCTGTGAGGTGGGAGTGATGGTTTTTGGTTTAGCTTTGGGTAAGGTATAACTGCTGAAGTGGCAGGCTATCCTCCTCATCCTCCTCTTCTTCATCTTGCACCCAGCACCCTTCTCTTCTTCTTCAGGTTGGATCATTGGCTGCGGGTTTTAGTGGTAAGGAGTTGGTTTTTGTGGGTTTGTGGTTGGGTTGTTGGTGTGGGAATGTTGCAGGCACTGCTAGCAGCCTAGAGATAAGGGCTGGTTTTTGTTAGCTTAACTAGCAGTGTCCTGTTCCCAGCACCGCTTCAGATAGGCCCTCAGCGACCAGTCCCTTTGTAAATCACCAGCC
>JABSNV010000186.1:0-105270 GCA_024085815.1 Flaveria linearis
GCTAATTGACCGATTACTCCACTATCACGCATTCGGTACGTGGCGGCCACCATAATCTTTCTTCATATCGTGACTGGTTATGCACCCGGGATGGATGAGTATCGAGTTTTTATGAGCCTCGTCCATGATCTTTTCCACGTAGATCCCCGTAACGAGGAATCCACATTCGCCCATATTGGGTTCTAACACCGAGAGTGCTTTCACCCAACTCCGCGACCAGACCTCTCATATTTTCAGAGTTAGACGGTCTTCTTTCAGAGCCTCGTCTTGAAACTCCTTGACCTGTGTCATCACGTCAGAGGTCATAATAAGTTGATAAACCTCACCTGAATCGGCTTGGGTCTCTCTTTCGGCTAAGGGCATCTGCCACCACATTGGCCTTACCCGGATGGTAATGGATCTCGCAATCGTAATCCTTTATGAGCTCCAACCATCGCCTCTGCCTCATATTCAAATCTTTCTGCTCGAAGAAGTACTTCAAGCTTTTGTGGTCTGTGAAGATGGTGCATTCGTCCCGTATAATAGTTGTACCGCCAAATCTTCAACGCAAAACCACCGCAGCTAGTTCTAGATCGTGCATGGGATAGTTGACTTCGGGGGTTTCTGCTGTCGGGATGCATAGGCTATCACCCTTACACGTTGCATTAACACGCAACCTAGCCCAGAATAAGATGCATCTGAATATACCACTAAGTCTTCACTTCCCTCGATCAATGTCAAGACAGGAGCTCGTGTTAATTTCACCTTTAACTGCTCGAAAGCACCCTCCTGCTCTCGACCCCACACGAACTTCATATCCTTGCGAGTCAATTTGTCAAAGGTTAGGCTATCTTTGAAAAGTCTGAAAAATCTCCTGCAGTAGCCCGCTAATCCCAAGAAGCTACGAATCTCGGACGGCGTCTTAGGAGACTTCCATTGTATCAAGGCCTCAACCTTTGCCGGGTCCACCATGATTCCCTCTGCATTTACCACGTGGCTAGGAATTGCACCTCGCGTAACCAAAAAACACACTTGGAGAACTTAGCATACATCTTCTCTTTTCTTAACGTCTCCAACACTTCCCAAATGTGACCGGCATGCTCTTCTTCGCTCCTTGAATAAATCAGGATATCATCGATGAATACTATCACTGATTTGTCCAACATCGGTCGACACACTCAATTCATCAGGTCCATAAAAGCAGCTGGCGCGTGGTTAAAGCAAAAGACATCACAAGGAACTCGTAGTGACATAATGCGTATGAAAAGCTATTTTAGGAATGTCTTGCTCCTTTACCTTTAATGATGTAGCCAGATCGAAGATCTATCCTTGAGAACCAACTGCACCTTGGAGCTGATCGAACAAGTCTTCAATCCTCGGTAATGGATACCGATTCTTTACCGTCAACTTGTTCAACTCACGGTAGTCGATACACATTCTCATGCTACCGTCCTTCTTCTTCTACAATAAGACCGGAGCACCCAAGGAGAGATACTCGGTCTGATGAAACCCTTAACAAGTACTCTTGTAGTTGCTTCATCAATTCCTCATTTCCGTCGAGCCAACCGATACGGTGCCTTAGCTACGGCTGAGCACGGGTATCAGGTCGATCTGAAATTCGATTTCACGATCTGGTGGCACACCTGATAAGTCCTCTGAAATACATCGGAAAGTCACACCCACCGGTACAGCGGACAATTATGGTGTTGACGTGTCCACAATCTTTCACGTAAGCCAAATAAGCGCTACATTTACGCCTTATGCACTTTCCCGCCACCGCCATCGAAATCACTTTCGGAATCGACATAACTCGATCACCGTATATTGTCACCGAACTCCCATTAGGTGCTGTCAGTCAATCATCTTCCTTCGGCACACGATGTTGCTTCATAGGTTGCTAATCAATCCATCCCTACTACTATATCGAATCCACCTAGGGGCATCACATGTAACTTAGCAGTAAACCTATGACCCTCTAGTTCTATGGCGCAGTCCTCTTATCATATCAGTAACTCTAGTGGACTTACCAATAGCAGTTTCTACATCAAAGGGCTCATCGATACGTCTACTACTAACAGGCAATTTAGCACAGAAAGTAGCAGAAATAAAACTCCTACTAGCACTAGAATCAAATAACACAGAAGCAAGAGTTTGATTTACTAGAAACGTACCTGACACAACATAGGGGTCCGTCCTACCCTCCTCCCTGGTCATGGTGAAAGCTCTTGCGCTTGCCTTCTGCCCTTTAGTTCTGGCTGTCTTCTTTGCCCTGAACTCTCCACCCTCGGCCTCCTATAGTCCCTACTCATATGGCCCTCCTCACCACAGGTATAACTTAGCGCCTTACAGTCTCTGGAGATGTGGTCCGGCTTCCCATACTTGAAAACACACGTTGAGCCCTAGCTTGCACTCCCCGTATGCTCCTTCCCGCACTTGCCACACCTCTTGGGTCCCAAGCTTGATGACCCCACCCTATGGTCATCCATTCTCATCTTCTTGTTATTCGGGACGAAACCACCACGCCCGAACCGCTTTCCATTCCAGTTTCGGTCACCACCACCAGCTTTCTTCACCTCCACCACCGTTACCTCCCTCTCATCATAGAGCCTCCCAGCCAAGTCAACCACCGACCTAAACGTACTCGGTCGGGCAGCGATCATGTGCCTACGATATCCACGGCAAGCCCTGGATGTATATTTTGATCTTTCGTGACAAGGGCGTCACCTGATCCGGCACAGCGTGCCATCTCGTTGAACTTGGTGGTGTACTGCTGATATGTCATGGTTCCCGCCTCCAGCTACAGGAACTCTCATTCGACCTTGTCCAACTCCCGATGAGGATAAAATTCCTCAATCACAATTGCTTCAGCTCTTTCCATCGCATCTTCCCGATGGCTCTGGCACCCTCAGCTTGGACAATGTTGTCCCACTAACACAACGCTGAGTCAACAAAGTAGTGGGTCGTGAACTTCACCTTCTGGTCTTCGTGACACTCACTGATTTCCAACACCACCTCCATCTCCCTTACCAAGCGTGTAGCGCAGCGCATTGCCGTTGCCATAGAAGGTCGGGGACTTGCACCTTTGGAATGCCCCATAACTGCAACCCTTTGTAGTCACCCCACTACATCGTCCTCTTCTCATCAGACAATACGGTCTCAGGCTCTAGTCATTCCTCTCCCCTCTGCTCTCCTTGGCCGTTGATCCCTTCCTATTCTCCTTCTCCTTTCTCTCCTCGCTTCTCACAGCCCTGATGACTTCAGTCACCACAGACGGTAAAATGTCTGCATGACCTGGTGCACTTCGTCAGCAATTGCCTCCCTAGCTGAGGCGTTTATGTAACGCCCTGAAATTTCCCGAAGACAAGCCATTAATAATAATGGGCTTTTAAGGTTAATTTAAGAAATAAGGATAAATTGGTGGGCTATGGACCAAATTAGCCTTAATGGGCTAGGTGTTGGTGGGTTTAAGGGCCTAATCAGCCCTTAAACAAACGCATGATCAGATAAATTTCAACATTATCAACCTCTAGCACCAATTCGTAGAGAGAAAAGTAGAGAGAGAAAGTGGGGAAATCTCAAGATTTGGAATTTCCAAGGTCAAGGAATTGAAGATCTGGGTGTTTGTGCATCAAATCTCAAGGAAAGGAGCACAAACAAGGTAAGAATCAACCTATATGCCTTCTGTAGATCAAACCCGGATTCTAGGGTTTTGGGGTTTTAAAAGTCTTAAAGAAAACATAAAGGTCAAATTTTTACGTGTGGAAAACGTGTAAAAAGGTTAGAAATGGTTTCATGGAAGGTAAACCAAGGATTTGGACGTAAAAAGTTAGGATTTTGGGTTAAAAACGGGCTGGTCCTTAGTTTCTGTTCATCCAGCGAAACTGGGCCCGATCCAGCGAATTTAAGTATTCATCCAGCGAAACTATTCATTTATCCAGCGAAACTAAAGGATTTCCAGCGAAACTACAGTTTCGCTACTGCGAGACTACAGTTTCGCTACTGCGAACTACAGTTTCGCCGATAAATTCGCCGGTGCCCAGGTTGACCCATAGATATTGCGAAACTAGGAAATACCAATGAAAGTTGGGCGCTCAAGGCAGCGAATCTTTCCAGCGAAACGGGCAGAAGTGCTGCCAGCGAAACTGCCAGCGAAACTGTGGGCGAATTATGAAGAAAATGACGTTTTGTGTATTAACTTTCGTGCAGCTAGAGTATTTGGACTATAGCTTAGTAACTTAGGATTGAAGCTAATTGCTAAGTTCAAGTGAGTTCTAGATCCCCTTATTTAAACGTTTTTCCATGTTTTTGGGGCTATTATGCATAGTAAACATAAGGTTTTCAAGTAAGGATTTCAAGGTGTTTTAACAAGAAAAACATTTTTCTAAAGTAAAATGTGACATTTAAATAGCTCAAAATAATTTCGGGCGTTGCCCCTTGGACCCACTAGGGCTGCTGCCCCTAGGACCCCGCTGTCAGGGGCTGCCGCCCCCGAACCCCCGCTGTCCTGTGGAGAGTCGGTTACGTGTTATGATGACTAGTACTTGGTATGTTGTGTACTTAATAAGCTAAGTATTATAGTATATATTAAGTGAAAGATAATACTAATGAGAAGTGGAACTTAACGAATGTTACCCCCGGGCCCGTTTGATGATGAAAAGTCTGCAAGCACTATGATAGACTTCACTTATATGAGTCTGATGTATGATGATGGATCCGTATTCATGAGCGGGCTATGTGCCTAGCAGTGTGGATCAACTGTCGGGGGAAGCTACCATGAAGATGTGTACGACGGGGATCGATCAACCGTCGGGGGTAGCCCATGGATAATGTGTACCGACGGGGATTGACATTCGTTGTCAATCAACATGGAGATATTGCTTTATGCAATCTCGCCTATGATGAAGTGAAACGTAATGAAAGAATGAAAGATAATGAACGTGCTTAATGTGATGCAAGTAATGTTTGTAGTATGATGTATGTGTGTTCATTATATGAAAGATAAAAGATTATATTTTCTTATTTATATAAAACTAGAACTCACTCAGCGTAGCTGACTTTTTATGCATAATAGTGGACAGGTAAGCGTTGATGCTGAGGATGGCACCACGAAGCTACTTGGGGAGATATGGATGGCATTCCTGTTAATGAAGTCTTATTGTAATTATGAACAAGGAATATGTTTTGTTTACATTAAGGACAAATGTATAAGTGCAATGGGGTTTTTAAGTTTAAATGAATGTTTAATGTATAGTGCAATGGGGTTTTAAGTTTTAAATGAATGTTTAATTATTTTCCGCTACAATGTTGTTATTAAACTGATTTTATGCTATGAATTGCCAACTGTGAGGTTTCCCGGAACGGGGCCTTACAAGTTGGTATCAGAGCCCAAAGTTTAAGAGAAAGGGGTAAAAACATTTTCAAACCTAAACTTAACTGAGAATGGGACCAAATGAAGGATGCCAACCCAAGTATACGTGCCATCAGGTAAAATATTTCATGTAAACTGGCAATACGTGCGTGTGCTATTTGTTTACTATACATGTAGATTTGAACACTAACATGTGTTAGGATAGTGATTGCTTAGGACAGGAGGGTAAGGTATGTAGTTAATCACACTTGGCCACTGTAATTAAGGACTTACCATACTTGTAATGATCTAAGCAATTAACTTGAATGACCATTTCGGTGTTTAAATCTTATAGGAATTAGATATGGTGGGTAAGAAAAATGTGAAGGCTACACGTGGACGTCCTCGTGGTGGTCGTACTACTACACCACGCGTCACCCGGAGCAAAGCTAAGGCTCCCGAGACTGTTCACGAGGAGTCAGACCTCCATAGTCAACCAGAGGGTGAGGGATCAGCCACCCTTAAATCCACTGTGAAGGAGGCTTTGCCGATGAAGTCTACAATGTCATGCAAGATGTATTACCCTCGGTGTGAATGAGGTGCTCAAAGCAGTTAAGATGGAGAGAAAGCTGATAAGAAGGAGAAGGAAAATGAGAAGAATTCTGGAAGGTCCACTGGGAGGACGGAGGAATCTGAAGAAGAGCCATCAAACCCTAAGGTGGTAATCCATGATGACGATAGTGAGGAGGAGGCTGAGAGAGAGATGACTAGGGGGTGCAACTATGGGCATTTTAGAGGTGCAAGCCCCAACCTTGATGGTAACGGCAATGCTACTCTGCCGCTCGTCGTTGGATCAGAGAGATGGAAGCGGTATTGGAAATTATGAATGCCGTGAAGATCAGAAAGTTAAGTTTGCCACTCATTCTTTCGTCGACACAGCGCTGTGCTGGTGGGACAATATTGTCCGGCTGAAGAAAAACGATCGATAGCCAATGAGGTGGTCTTAGTTGAAGGAGTTGGTGCTGGAGGATATTGTCCCCATCGGGAATTAGACAAGATTGAGAAGGAGTTCTTGTATTTGAAGGCTGGGAATATGACTTATCAAGAGTATACCTCCAAGTTCAATGAACTTGCAAGACTTGTGCCAGACATAGTAACACCTGCATCCAAGAAGATCAAAAGATACATGCAGGGTTTGCCTGTGGACATCAGGAGGCACATGATTGCGGCTAGACCAGGCACGTTTAGGTCTGTGGTGGATTTAGCTGGAGGTTGTACGATGAGAGGGACCCAATACCTGTGCAGAAAAAGGTGGAGAATGGGTGGGAACAAGAATGGAAATGGGAAGAGGTTCAGAGGTGATAACTTTAGGGGTGGAGAGAGAGGATGAGAGCGGAGGATCAATCAGGGAGACAGGGAAATACAGGTGAAGGGGTGCCTGTAGAAAAGTGGAAAACGCCATTTTGGGGAGTGTAGAGTTGGGACTAGAAAGTGTTTTAAATATGGGGGCGAGGGTCACTATACTAGAGATTGCAAGCGGTAAAGTGTTACCAGTGTGGCGAGATAGGATATACGGAGAAGGACTGCAAGAAAGGGAAATCAGGAGGATCGGGAGCGGTTAAGGCTGGAGATAAGGAAAAGGGTGACGTTTCAAAGGCAAAGGCAAGGGTGTTCAACATAACTCGTGAGGAGGCCAGAGCAGATCTAGAAGTAGTTTTCAGGTATGTTTCTGGTGGATCACGAATATGCTTTGGTGCTCTTGATTCGGTGCAAGTAGGAGTTTTGTGTCTACTGCCTTTTTGTCGTCTATTGCATGATAAGAGTAGGAAGATAGACGAGCCCTTTTATGTAGAAACAGCCATTGGTAAGTCCACTAAGATAACTGAAGTGATTGAGGATTGCCTGATTGAGTTAGAAGATTGTAAGTTCCCTGCTAGGTTGCATGTTATGGCCTTAGGAGGTTTCGATGTGGTGTTAGGCATGATTGGTTAGCTAGCTATGAAGCCAATATTGTATGTAGCAAGAAAATGATTCGTCTAACAGCGCTCGATGGTAGTTCTGTTACGGTTCGTGGGGATAAGGTGTGCTGTGTGCCGAAGGTCGTGTCGATGATCACAGCTGAAAAGTACATGAGACGTGGGTGTAACGCTTACTTGGCCTACGTAAAAGATGTGGACGCGCCAGAGCCACAATTATCAGACGTGCCAGTAGTACGCGAGTTCCCTGACGTCTTTCCTGAAGACCAGACTGGTGTGCCGCCTGACCGTGAAATCGAATTTCAATTGATTGCTACCGGGAGCGCAGCCCGTCGCTAAGGCACCATATCGATTGGCTCCTTCAGAGATGGTGGAGTTGAGGGACCAGTTGCAAGATTTATTGGATAAGGGCTTCATCCGCCGAGTATCTCACCATGGGGTGCTCCAGTTTTATTCGTCAAGAAGAAAGATGGTAGCATGCGGATGTGCATTGACTATCGCGAGCTCAATAAGCTGACCTTAAAGAATCGATACCCCTACCAAGGATTGACGACTTGTTCGAACAACTTCAGGGTACCAGCTGGTTTTCAAGGATAGACCTACGGTCTGGTTACCACCAACTGAAGGTGAAAGAACAAGATATTCCTAAAACGGCGTTCTGGACGCGTTATGGACATTACGAATTTCTCGTCATGTCCTTTGGTTTAACTAACGCGCCAGCTGCTTTTATGGACCTTATGATCGGGTATGTCGGCCCTATGTTGGATGGATCAGTAATAGTGTTCATCGATGACATTTTGATCTATTCAAAGAGTGAAGAAGAACATGCCGATCATATTCGAGAAGTATTGGAGACACTCAGAAGCGAGAAGTTATATGCTAAGTTCTCCAAATGTGCATTTTGGCTTCGAGAAGTACAGTTTCTGGGTCATGTGGTTAATCCCGAGGGGATCAGGGTGGATCCTGCGAAGGTTGAAGTGTAATGCAATGGGAATCTCCAAAGACGCCAACCGAGATTCGCAGTTTCTTAGGTCTGGTAGGTTACTATAGGAGGTTTATCCAGGATTTCTCTAAGATAGCTTCTCATTTGACTAAGCTGACTCGAAAGGACGTGAAGTATGAATGGGGTCCTGATCAGGAGAACGCCTTCCTAGAACTAAAGATGAGGTTAACGCAAGCCCCTGTCCTGACGCTACCTGAGGGGAACGAGGACCTGGTAGTCTACTCGGATGCCTCATATGCAGGATGGGTTGCGTGTTGATGCAACGAGGGAAGGTGATAGCCTATGCTTCTAAACAATTAAAAGCCCACGAGGCCAATTATCCTACCCATGATTTGTAGTTGGCCGCGGTGTGTTTGCGTTGAAGATTTGGAGGCACTACCTGTATAGGTGAAGTGCACCATCTTCACTGATCATAAGAGTCTAAAATATTTCTTCGAACAAAAGGAACTCAACATGAGGCAGAGGAGGTGGTTGGAATTGATCAAAGATTATGACAGCGAAATTCACTACCATCCAGGCAAGGCCAATGTGGTTGCTGACGCCCTTGGCAGAAAAGGACGACCCGAACCAATTCGGGTCAGGGCTTACCAAATAATCATGACGCCTGATGTTATGAAATAGGTGAGGGAGTTTCAGGATGAAGCATTAAGAGAAGACAGAGTCAACTCTGAAAGAATGAAAGGGCAGGTTTCAGATTTGGGGAAAACACCCTGGGTGTTAGAACCCGATCTGGGCGGATGTGGATCCCTCTCTATGGGATTTGAGGGGAAGATCATGGATGAGGCTCACCAAACTCGCTATTCCATTCATCCTGGTGCCACGAAATTGTACCAAGATCTGAAGAAAGATTACTGGTGGCCAGGAATGAAGCGCGATGTGGCTAAGTACGTAAGCAAGTGCTTGACTTGTCTGCAAGTGAAGGCAGAGCACCAAAATCCATACGAAAATCCAGCCTTTGGATATCCTCGAATGGAAATAGGAACACATCACAATGGACTTCATCACGAAGCTACCTCGCACGGCGAGAGGAAGCGACGCGATCTGGGTGATTGTTGACCGTCTAACAAAGAGCGCCCATTTCCTACCAATTCATGAGACGTATTCCTCTGAGAGATTGGCAGAGCTATTTATCAAGGAGATCGTGGCTCGACACGGCATGCCAGTGTCTATCGTTTCGGATAGGGACACGCGATATACGTCCAAGTTTTGGAAGAGGTTTCACGACTCAATGGGGACTAGACTGCATATTAGTACGGCTTACCACCCCCAAACGGATGGTCAGTCGGAAAGAACGATTCAAACATTAGAAGACATGCTGCGAGCATGTGTAATCGACTTTGGAGGAAGTTGGGATGAGCACTTACCGTTGGCGAAATTCTCATATAATAATAGTTACCATGCCAGCATTGGTATGCCCCCTTATGAAATGTTGTATGGTAGGAAGTGTAGAACGCCCGTGTGTTGGGGTGACATCGGGCAAAAGGATTGGGGAGTCTCGAAGTGATTGAGGTCACAATCGAGAAGTTAGATAATGACTGGGTTTGAGAATGATATTCTCTGTTGATGTGAATCAACAAGGATCGAATATGTTGATTGAGTCAATGACTGAGAGGCGGAATCAAACAATCAATGAACATTTAACACTTGAAATACTCATAAATGCACTTGTATTGATATCTGAACTGTTACAAAGTAAATGCTAGGGTTTAGCAAGCTACAGTAACAATGCAAGACAACCTCGGATGAAACAAAGAATAAGAGGTGTCAAAAGTCAAGAGTTTTGAGTTACGAAGTCTAAAGTCTCAAAAGTCTCAAAAGTCTCCTCACATACGAGGTTTCTGATCTATTTATAGGCTGACTTACAGCTTGTACAAAATGACTAAACTACCCTAACTGTACAGAATAGTTTGTCTTCGTACGCCTTTGTTCTTAGTCATCCGCATTTGTTAATGCGGATGAGTAAGTCTTCATCAGCATTAGTCTTCTATCTTCCGCATTGGTGTTTGGTCATCAGCATTGACAAATGCGGATGAACAAACACTGAGCGCATTTGTTACTGAACATCCGCATTGGTTAATGCGGATGAACAAAAGTCTTGTCCGCATTTGTCGGTTGTCCGCATTAGTTAATGCGGATGAACAAATACTTGTCAGCATTTGTTCTTGTGCATCCGCATTAACAAATGCGGATAGCCGACACTTGTATTATTTCATCTTGTTGTAGTAACTTCTTGATCCGCATTTCTTCTTGGACTTGGGGAGATTTCCAGCAGAACAACCATCCACCTCTTGAATTGACATGTATGATCCTTTCAGGGTCCAACAATACCCCCCTAAGGATTATACAGCCTATGTACTTCAAGGGTTTAAGGGTGGATGAGGTTGTGAAGATTCTGCTGGGTCTTGTGTAGCAGGAGGATTAGTGTAGGAGGGATCCACAAGAGACTTGATCATGTTGGAGAAATCTTGTGCTTCACTTCCTCTGCATACATGCTCCAGTCACATACTCCATCCTGCCTGATAACAAGAGCATTAGCTGATGGCTGATTGCTTCCATAAGCTTGATTGGTCAGTTGAGGTTGAGTCTGTTGTGATTGTTGCTGATGATGATATTGTTGGTTATAACTGTTGGAGTGAAAGCTTGTAGATGGCTGTGATGATGACTGGTTTGTGGAACCCTTTGAGTATTGTGGTTTCTTCTAGGAGCAGTACATTCTCTTGAGAAATGGCCAGTCATACCACAGTTAAAACACTTCACTTTTGATTTATCGTATCCAAGCTTGGGTTTTCATTCAGGTGAAGCTTTTTACCTTTTCTGAAAAATTTCTTAGCTCTCATAGCTATCATTGCCATTTGCCATTGCAAATCCATTTCCTCTACATCATCTGGATCCATTTCTTCTAAGTCTTCTTGTATCAGATGTGCAGATGTGAGTCTCCCTCCCAAATAGGCTTCAAAGCTTGCAACAAAAGCATTGTAGGTTGCTTTTTGTTCTTCAGATTTTGGATCATCAGGGGTTGGTGTTGTTGGTAATCCTGATGAATGCCTTGTTGAAGCAGGTGGGGATGAGGTTGATGGCCTGCTTGGAGGTTGAGCTGCTATGAATCCAGTGGGTTTAGATTGATCCCTTGATGAGAGAAAGTCATCTTCTTCAGTGATGAAGGCATTCTCAAAAGAGTGAGAATCAGTTGGAAACTTGTAAGCCTCCACAACTTTGGGTCCTCCAAGGTTTCTGCTTCTCTCATCTAGTTCCAAAGCTTCAATCTTGGCAATCATAATATCTAGAGTTGTGCTCTCTAGATCAAGAGTGTTCTTTAGCATGGTTACATTTTGTTTCGATGTTTCTGGAAGGCTATGTAACATCTTCTTGTTTAACTCCTTTGACTTGTAGGTGACTCCCATAATCTCTAGATCATTCACCAATTGCACAAATCTATGCAACTGTTTAGAGATAGACTCCCCTTTTGAGTGATGGAATGTCTCATACTGATTCACAAGCTTGTCTTTGTTGATTTCAGCCACTTCACTGCTTCCTTCACACATGATTTTCAGGGCATCCCATACTGCTTTTGCAGTGCCATACTTTTCCAATCTCTTGAGCACATCCATTTTGAGTGCTTGAGTGAGTATGGAGTAAGCTTTGAGGTCAATCTTGATCTTCTTGTAATCATCGTCATCAAGAGTAAGGTCTTCAATAGGGATTCTTGCAGTCTTGTATAAAGCAGCTTGATCTGCAGATAATGTAACAGGGATGTGTGGGCCTTTGCAAATAGAGATCCAATAATCAGGATCAACACCTGTAACATAATTCATGAATCTGATTTTCCATTGTTTATATTCAGATTTATGCTTGAGCATGGGTGGTTTTGAAGCATGCCCAAGTTTCAGAATAGTTATGTGAGTCCATGGTTAACTTTTTGTTTTAACTTGCTTAGATCTGGTTTTAACTGATTTTATGTTTGATTCGTCCAAATAGTCCAAACTTAGTACGTAACAAAGGATCTGCTGAGAATGTGTGTATTTCAGTGAGACTATTCTGAGTCTTGACTTAGATGTTTGTTTTAATGAAAGTGCAACCTGAAACTGTTTTCGTTCGAAGAAAACTTTGGATGAACAGTAGCAGTTGAGTAGATCTGAGAGTATTTGGTTGAATACTGAGAAGAGATGTTCGAAATCTCTAAGCAGCAACTCAAGCAACAGATCAATCGGGTTAAACACAGATCTGAGCGGATTGGGTAATAACCGAGAGCCAAAGCTCTGATACCAATTGACTAGGTTTGAGAATGATATTCTCTGTTGATGTATGAATCAACAAGGATCGAATATGTTGATTGAGTCAATGATTGAGAGGCGGAATCAAACAATCAATGAACATTTAACACTTGAAATACTCATAAATGCACTTGTATTGATTATCTGAACTGTTACAAAGTAAATGCTAGGGTTTAGCAAGCTACAGTAAACAATGCAAGACAACCTCGGATGAAACAAAAGAATAAGAGGTGTCAAAAGTCAAGAGTTTTGAGTACGAAGTCTTGGAGGACCTTGGAGGACCCAAAGTTGTGGAGGCTTACAAGTTTCCAACTGATTCTCACTCTGTTGAGAATGCCTTCATCACTGAAGAAGATGACTTTCTCTCATCAAGGGATCAATCTAAACCCACTGGATTTATAGCAGCTCAACCTCCAAGCAGGCCATCAACCTCATCCCCACCTGCTTCAACACCAACCCATGATGATCCAAAATCTGAAGAACAAAAAGCAACCTACAATGCTTTTGTTGCAAGCTTTGAAGCCTATTTGGGAGGAAGACTCACATCTGCACATCTGATACAAGAAGACTTAGAAGAAATGGATCCAGATGATGTAGAGGAAATGGATTTGCAATGGCAAATGGCAATGATAGCTATGAGAGCTAAGAAATTTTTCAGAAAAGGTAAAAAGCTTCACCTGAATGAAAACACCAAGCTTGGATACGATAAATCAAAAGTGAAGTGTTTTAACTGTGGTATGACTGGCCATTTCTCAAGAGAATGTACTGCTCCTAGAAGAAACCACAATGCTCAAAGGGTTCCACAAAACCAGTCATCATCACAGCCATCTACAAGCTTTCACTCCAACAGTTATAACCAACAATATCATCATCAGCAACAATCACAACAGACTCAACCTCAACTGACCAATCAAGCTTATGGAAGCAATCAGCCATCAGCTAATGCTCTTGTTATCAGGCAGGATGGAGTATGTGACTGGAGCATGTATGCAGAGGAAGTGAAGCACAAGATTTCTAAATCATGCACTCATGGCTCACATCAATGATGGACCTTCTTCCCATGCCCATGAGGAAAAACTAACCTTTGTAGTGATAAATGCATTCATGAAGTACAAGGTTATAGAGTGCACAATCATAAACTAGCTGATAAAATAAAAGAAGAAAAGGTTAAATCTGAGATGCTTAAGAGAGAAATTAAAGGCTTTGAAATTAAAATTAAGTCTCTCATCTCAGACATTGAGAAATGGCATGGTGGAAAAGTACTCTCTTGCAGCTGAGAATGAGCAACTGACTGAAAAGTTAGCTCAATCTAAAACTGAACTCAATCTTACTGAGTTGAAACTAGAAAAGTTTCAACAGTCATCAGTTAAGCTGCAAGAAATGCTTGACTGACAAAAGGATCCCAAAGACATGTCAGGTATTGGATACAACTCGTGTCCACCACATACAATGATAACTATACTGTCATGCCTGAATCTGTTTCACTCCAACAAGAAAATGAGCCTAACAATATTGAACCTAAAACAATGGTAAATCAAGTCACCAATCCTCAAAACAGACCCAGTGCTTACATTGAAACAAATGAGGATAAAATCAAGTTAGGACATCCCATTAAATTAAGGAGTGCTCAGACAGACAAGTAAGTGTGAATAGAACAACTAGCCCCCAAGGCTGTTGTTCCTTTTGTGAAATTCACCCCTACAGTTTCAAGGAAAAGGAATATAACAACTAATAAGGTGAATCTAACTGCTGAAAGCAGATCTGACAGTGAGACAAACTCTCCAAAAAATTCAGCAAGTCAGAAAACGATTCCCCTTCCATTAAAAGAAAAGTGTTCGAGTCACAAAAACTAGAATTCACTTAGACCCACAACTTCAAAATCAAAGCAAGGAGTTGGCTTTGATATTTTAACAAAGAGCATGTTAATCAATTGAAAAAGAATGTAGACAACAAATGAGAAAGCGAGGTCAGCCTAAGAAAGAAGAGTCAGTAGTGTTGTGAAACAATCTACCAACAAGGCTGATCAGGCATTCTCATCAAAACCTCGGAATGAATCAAATTCAAAATCTGTCAAAGCTACTAAATCCTCAACACCGGGATCAGTGGCTAGAAACAAGCACATGCGTTGTGATTGTGGTGATAGGTCTAATCACAGAACAGACAATGCTTTTATAATCAATACTGTTCCATCTGTGACATGAACAATCACACCACCAAGAACTGTTATTTTTCAAAAATACTGTTCTGTCTGCAATATGACAAATCACAACACGTCTGACTGTTTCTTCAATCAAAAGGAAAGAGGATACCCCAAAACAAGCCTATCTCACCAATCATGTTTGATAAACATAAAATCAATGGTCATTCTCATCACAGAGTTTTCAAATTTGATGATGACATGAAAAATCTGAAAATGTCAAACAGAAGTCAAAGATATAGAAATCAAGTGGTCAGACAAAACTAATGATTTTCTCAATCCAAGAAACAAGTTTGATAATAAAAAACGAATCCAGTTTCTGAAAAGAAACAGGGATCAAAGGTTGAATACTCATCTGATTCCTCAGTTGATATAACAAACCAATCAAGTTCAGAAATACATCAAGCATGATCCCACCACCAAAGCCCCAGTTTAGAGGAAAATACAACAGGTTACTATCATGGATAGAAAACGGTAAGCCCAAGACCATCATGGCTTGGGTTTCACATTCTAACTAGTTCTTTCTGTGCTTGTAGGGTCATTCACACAGGTCCAACAGTATATGGTATGTGGACAGTGGATGTTCCCGACACATGACTGGAGACCGTTCCCTCCTTCATGATTTTAAGCACATTCAAGGAACGACAGTGGCATTTGGAGGAGATTCACAAGGAGGTAGAATTACAGGTGAAGGATCTGTGACAAATGGAATGCTGAGCTTTGACAGAGTGAATACTTGCGAACAACTAAACTTCAATCTTCTCAGCGTGTCTCAGATCTGTGACAAGAAATATTCCACTCACTTCACAGACACTCATTGCTACATTCTGAGACCAGGATTTCTTATTCCTGAAGAATGGGTTGTCTTGAAAACACCCAGAAAGAATAACACTTATGTCATAAAACCTCAACTCAACTTCACCAAAAGAAGAAACAGTCTTCTGTCAAAAAGCATCTTTTGATGAATCACAACTTTGGCACAGACGACTGGGACATACAAATTTCAAAAACTGAACAGAATGGTTAAAGGAAATCATGTTTTTTGGTTTACCTCAAAAAGAATTTCATTTCATTGACCACTGTTCTGCATGTCTCAAAGGAAAACAACACAAGTCGTCTCACAAACTAAAGTTGGTGAACACCAACAATACTCATTGAAACTACTTCATATGGATCTCTTGGTCCACTCATGTTATGAGTATGGGAAAGAAACAATATTGTTTGGTGATCATAGATGACTTTTCTAGATTCACATGGGTCTTCTTCTTACTTCATAAAATGAAACGTTCCAATTAATAAAGATTTAATCACAAAATTGAAAATCAACTTGATCTTAAAGTGAAAACAATCAGGAGTGATAATGGGACAGAATTTAAAAATGAAATATGAGTTCATTTGTGCAATCAAAGGCATAGCTCATCAATTTAGTGCAGCTAGAACTCCTCAACAAAATGGGGTAGCTGAAAGAAGGAACAGAACACTAATTGAAGAGCACGCACCATGCTAGCAGATGCTAAACTGCCAATCACCTTCTGGGGGAAGCAGTTAACACATCTTGCTTTGTACAAAATAGAACCTTACTTGTCAAAGAAAGTAACAAGACTCCATATGAACTCATTTTTCAAAGAAAACCATTTATTGGATTTTTCAAGTCATTTGGTTGTCCAGGTCTCAATATTAAACACCCGGGATCATTTGGGAAAGTTCTCATCTAAGTCTGATGAAGGATTCTTTGTAGGATACTCATCTGTATCAAAGGCTTACAGAGTGTTTAATCCCAGATTAAACATTATTGATGAATCAACGAATGTTCAATTCAAAGAACATTCATTTCCCAAAGCAGCTAAGTCCTGATTGGTTATTTGATATTGACTCATTCACTAAGTCTTTTGACCAATTTCACATGTCTGATGCAGGAAATCCACAACCAGCTGTACATTCATCATTATCAGAAAGAAGGAGTGATTTTCCAATGATTCCTCCAACTTCTTCTGAGCAACTAAATGAAGAAGTTCCTTTACAAGCTGATCCTATCAGATACTCTGTTCAACATCAAAGTGCTTCAATTGAGGATGGTCCAAGTACAACACCCTCTCCATCAGAGATGCCATCTATTGAAACAACTACCAAGAAGAAGTTACCACCCAAACTCATGTCATCCCTCCTGTTGATACTGAAAGAACTTCAACTGATGGAAGTAATCAACCCACTGATGATACTGAAGCAAGAACTGCAACACAATTTGATTTCTTCCACAACTCCCCAACAGTACAAGAAGAAGTTGCCTCGCACCAAGATGAACTGAATGTCTCCAATCTTGATGTAACATTGCTGGTGACTCAATCCAACCACAAGAATACACAAGAATCATCCTGTTGACGACATCATGGTGAACTAAATGAAAGGGTGACTAGGAGCAAATCAAGCATTGCCAACATTTGCTTGTTCTCATGCTTTTATGTCAAACAGTACCCAAAAATATCAAAGAGGCTCTTCAAGACAACAGTTGGATTGAAGCAATGCAGGAAGAATTGCTGCAATTCAAGAAAACAGAAGTATGGCAACTGGTAGATCTTCCCGAAGGACAATATCCTATCGGACCAGATGGTTGTACAGAAACAAAACTGATGACAGGGGAATTGTCATTAGAAATAAAGCTAGACTAGTAGCTCAGGGGTACACACAAGAAGAAGGATCGATTATGATGAAGTTTTTGCCCCTGTAGCCAGACTAGAAGCCATTAGAATCTTTCTGGCATATTCTGCATCCATGAAATTCACTGTTTATCAAATGGATGTGAATGTGCTTTCTTGTATGGAAAGATTTCTGAAGAGGTCTATGTGAGTCAACCTCCTGGCTTTGAAGATCCAGAATATCCACACAAGGTATCAAGCTAGACAAAGCCCTGTACGGTCTTCACAAGCTCCAAGGAAATGGTATGAGACTCTTTCATCATTCCTTCTTAATAATGGATATGAGAGAGGAAAAATTGATCAGACTCTCTTCAGAAAGAAAAGGAAAGGATATGCTGCTGGTTCAGATATATAGTGGATGATATCATCTTTGGCTCAACAAACCAGACTCTGTGCAAAGACTTTGAAGATCTCATGCATTCAAAAATTCCAAATGAGTGCTATGGGAGAACTCAATTTCTTTCTTGGAGTACAAGTCCAACAGACAGCTGACGGAATCTTCATCAATCAATCAAAATATGTGAAACAATGCTGAAGAAATTCAAGTTTGCTGACTGTCAGTCCATCAGAACTCTGTGGATACCAAAGTGAAGATTGGACCAGATCCTGAAGGCAAATCAGTGGATCAACTCACTATCGTTCTATGATAGGTTCACTAATGTATCTAACAACCAGTAGGCCTGACATTATGTTTGGTGTTTGTGTGTGTGCCAGATATCAAGCAGATCCCAAGGAATCTCATGTAAATGCAGTCAAGAGATATTCAGATATCTCAAGGGCAAGCCTGCTCTTGGATTATGGTATCCAAAGGAAGGAGATTTCAATCTCTATGCATATACTGACAGTGATTATGGGGGATGCAACTTCAACAGAAAATCCACTTCTGGCGGGTGTCAATTTCTGGTCCCAGACTGGTATCCTGGCAGTGCCAAAAAGCAAACCAATGTATCTGTCTCAACAGCAGAAGCTGAGTATATAGCAGCATCTGCATGCTGTTCTCAAGTTCTCTGGATTCAAAACAGATGCTTGACTATGGTTTTAACTTTCTGCACACTCTAATTCATATTGACAACACAGCAGCCATGTTCATAAAAATAATCCAGTACAACACTCAAAAACTAAAACACATTGAAATTAGATACACTTTTTGAGAGACTGTGCTGAAAAGGTTTAATCAAATTGATGCAAGTTCACACTGATCATCAATTAGCTGATTTATTTACTAAGGCATTTGATCCAACCAGATTTGAATTCCTAGTCCAATCTATTGGCATGATTAATCTTGAGGTAAAATGAAAATCAACAAAACATTCAACATTTCAAAAATCAGATCAGGAAGTATACTATTTAACCTATGGGAAATGATATAATTACAGTCACTATATCATTCACTATGCTCATTTAGAAAACTCAATGACTGACTGAGACTTATTGATATGTTGGTAGGCTCAACTGAGAAAGAAACTACATGCAGTGATAAATTAAAGCCTGTCTTCAACTGTGATGCTGTCATCTCATAGTATGTGTAAGGCATGTACTTATCTAAATGCGTGTGTGTGTGAGAAACCTAAACACCCCAAGTAATGATGACTTATGAATTCCTTTACTCACATCAGTTCCTCCTTTGTTTTGCTGAGCAAAGACCTGGAGTGACAAGCACATAGTGTTGATGTTACGATCTAAAAGATTCCCAAGTGGAACACATCCAATGTGGATGAATTTAAAAAAAAAAAATTTCCAAGAGAATGATATTCTCTGTTGATGTGAATCAACAAGGATCGAATATGTTGATTGAGTCAATGATTGAGAGGCGGAATCAACAATCAATGAACATTTAACACTTGAAATACTCATAAATGCACTTGTATTGATTATCTGAACTGTTACAAAGTAATGCTAGGGTTTAGCAAGCTACAGTAACAATGCAAGACAACCTCGGAATGAACAAAGAATAAGAGGTGTCAAAAGTCAAGAGTTTTGAGTTACGAAGTCTAAAGTCTCAAAAGTCTCAAAAAGTCTCCTCACATACGAGGTTTCTGATCTATTTATAGGCTGACTTACAGCTTGTACAAAATAACTAAACTACCCTAACTGTACAGAATAGTTTGTCTTCGTACGCATTGTATTAGTCATCCGCATTTGTTAATGCGGATGAGTAAGTCTTCATCAGCATTAGTCTTCTATCTTCCGCATTGGTGTTTGGTCATCAGCATTGACAAATGCGGATGAACAAACACTGAGCGCATTTGTTACTGAACATCCGCATTGGTTAATGCGGATGAACAAAAGTCTTGTCCGCATTTGTCGGTTGTCCGCATTAGTTAATGCGGATGAACAAATACTTGTCAGCATTTGTTCTTGTGCATCCGCATTAACAAATGCGGATAGCCGACACTTGTATTATTTCATCTTGTTGTAGTAACTTCTTGATCCGCATTTCTTCTTGGACTTGGGGAGATTTCCAGCAGAACAACATCCACCTCTTGAATTGACATGTATGATCCTTTCAGGGTCCAACAATACTCCCCTAAGGATTATACAGCTATGTACTTCAAGGGTTTAAGGGTGGATGAGGTTGTGAAGATTCTGCTGGGTCTTGTGTAGCAGGAGATTAGTGTAGGAGGGATCCACAAGAGACTTGATCATGTTGGAGAAATCTTGTGCTTCACTTCCTCTGCATACATGCTCCAGTCACATACTCCATCCTGCCTGATAACAAGAGCATTAGCTGATGGCTGATTGCTTCCATAAGCTTGATTGGTCAGTTGAGTTTGAGTCTGTTGTGATTGTTGCTGATGATGATATTGTTGGTTATAACTGTTGGAGTGAAAGCTTGTAGATGGCTGTGATGATGACTGGTTTTGTGGAACCCTTGAGCATTGTGGTTTCTTCTAGGAGCAGTACATTCTCTTGAGAAATGGCCAGTCATACCACAGTTAAAACACTTCACTTTTGATTTATCGTATCCAAGCTTGGTGTTTTCATTCAGGTGAAGCTTTTTACCTTTTCTGAAAAATTTCTTAGCTCTCATAGCTATCATTGCCATTTGCCATTGCAAATCCATTTCCTCTACATCATCTGGATCCATTTCTTCTAAGTCTTCTTGTATCAGATGTGCAGATGTGAGTCTTCCTCCCAAATAGGCTTCAAAGCTTGCAACAAAAGCATTGTAGGTTGCTTTTTGTTCTTCAGATTTTGGATCATCATGGGTTGGTGTTGAAGCAGGTGGGGATGAGGTTGATGGCCTGCTTGGAGGTTGAGCTGCTATGAATCCAGTGGGTTTAGATGATCCCTTGATGAGAGAAAGTCATCTTCTTCAGTGATGAAGGCATTCTCAACAGAGTGAGAATCAGTTGGAAACTTGTAAGCCTCCACAACTTTGGGTCCTCCAAGGTTTTGCTTCTCTCATCTAGTTCCAAAGCTTCAATCTTGGCAATCATAATATCTAGAGTTGTGCTCTCTAGATCAAGAGTGTTCTTTAGCATGGTTACATTTTGTTTCCATGTTTCTGGAAGGCTATGTAACATCTTCTTGTTTAACTCCTTTGACTTGTAGGTGACTCCCATAATCTCTAGATCATTCACCAATTGCACAAATCTATGCAACTGTTTAGAGATAGACTCCCCTTTTGAGTGATGGAATGTCTCATACTGATTCACAAGCTTGTCTTTGTGATTTTAGCCACTTCACTGCTTCCTTCACACATGATTTTCAGGGCATCCCATACTGCTTTTGCAGTGCCATACTTTTCCAATCTCTTGAGCACATCCATTTTGAGTGCTTGAGTGAGTATGGAGTAAGCTTTGAGGTCAATCTTGATCTTCTTGTAATCATCATCATCAAGAGTAAGGTCTTCAATAAGGATTCTTGCAGTCTTGTATAAAGCAGCTTGATCTGCAGATAATGTAACAGGGATGTGTGGGCCTTTGCAAATAGAGATCCAATAATCAGGATCAACACCTGTAACATAATTCATGAATCTGATTTTCCATTGTTTATATTCAGATTTATGCTTGAGCATGGGTGGTTTTGAAGCATGCCCAAGTTCAGAATAGTTATGTGAGTCCATGGTTAACTTTTTGTTTTAACTTGCTTAGATCTGGTTTTAACTGATTTTATGTTTGATTCGTCCAAATAGTCCAAACTTAGTACTGTAACAAAGGATCTGCTGAGAATGTGTGTATTTCAGTGAGACTATTCTGAGTCTTGACTTTAGATGTTCTTGTTTTAATGAAAGTGCAACCTGAAACTGTTTTCGTTCGAAGAACAACTTTGGATGAACAGTAGCAGTTGAGTAGATCTGAGAGTATTTGGTTAGAATACTAAGAAGAGATGTTCGAAATCTCTAAGCAGCAACTCAAGCAACAGATCAATCGGGTTAAACACAGATCTGAGCGGATCTGGGTAATAACCGAGAGCCAAAGCTCTGATACCAATTGACTGGGTTTGAGAATGATATTCTCTGTTGATGTGAATCAACAAGGATCGAATATGTTGATTGAGTCAATGATTGAGAGGCGGAATCAAACAATCAACGAACATTTAACACTTGAAATACTCATAAATGCACTTGTATTGATTATCTGAACTGTTACAAAGTAAATGCTAGGGTTTAGCAAGCTACAGTAACAATGCAAGACAACCTCGGATGAAACAAAGAATAAGAGGTGTCAAAAGTCAAGAGTTTTGAGTTACGAAGTCTAAAGTCTCAAAAGTCTCAAAAGTCTCCTCACATACGAGGTTTCTGATCTATTTATAGGCTGACTTACAGCTTGTACAAAATGACTAAACTACCCTAACTGTACAGAATAGTTTGTCTTCGTACGCATTTGTTCTTAGTCATCCGCATTTGTTAATGCGGATGAGTAAGTCTTCATCAGCATTAGTCTTCTATCTTCCGCATTGGTGTTTGGTCATCAGCATTGACAAATGCGGATGAACAAACACTGAGCGCATTTGTTACTGAACATCCGCATTGGTTAATGCGGATGAACAAAAGTCTTGTCCGCATTTGTCGGTTGTCCGCATTAGTTAATGCGGATGAACAAATACTTGTCAGCATTTGTTCTTGTGCATCCGCATTAACAAATGCGGATAGCCGACACTTGTATTATTTCATCTTGTTGTAGTAACTTCTTGATCCGCATTTCTTCTTGGACTTGGGGAGATTCCAGCAGAACAACCATCCACCTCTTGAATTGACATGTATGATCCTTTCAGGGTCCAACAGATAAAATTAAGGCATTCATGAAAGCCGCAAAGGACCGCCAGAAGTCTTATGCCGATAAGAGGCGTAGACCTATAGAATTTGAGGTTGGTGACAAGGTTATGCTCAAAGTATCGCCTTGGAAAGGGATCATTAGGTTTCAAAAAAGGGGAAAGCTAAGCCAAGGTTCATAGGGCCATTCCGTATTATCGCAAGGGTAGGGGAGGTGGCCTACAGACTAGAATTACCTGATGAGTAGAGTGGAATTCACCCTACGTTCCATGTATCTCATCTTAGGAAATGTCTAGCAGACAATGATGCATTTGTACCATTAGAGGACATTGAAGTCGATGAGCGACTGAATTATGTAGAGCAGCCGGTGGCCATCCTGGATTGGAAGGAGAAACGCTTACGTAATAAAGTAGTTCCGCTGGTACGAGTACAATGGAAACACAGAAAAGGATCAGAATCTACGTGGGTGGCCGAGGAAGATATGAGGAAATTTTATCCTTAATTGTTTGAGGACTGACAGGTTTCGAGGACGAAACCTAAATAAGTGGGGGACACTTGTAACGCCCTGAAAATTCCCGAGGACAAGCCATTTAATAATAATGGGCTTTTAAGGGTTAATTTAAGAAATAAGGATAAATTGGTGGGCTATGGACCAAATTAGCCTTAATGGGCTAGGTGTTGGTGGGTTTAAGGGCCTTAATCAGCCCTTAAACAATGCATGATCAGATTCATTTCAACATTATCAACCCTAGCCACCAAATTCATAGAGAGAGAAAGTAGAGAGAGAAAGTGGTGAAATCTCAAGATTTGGAACTTCCAAGGTCAAGGAATTGAGATCTGGGTGTTTGTGCATCAAATCTCAAGGAAAGGAGCAACAAACAAGGTAAGAATCGACCTATAATGCCTTCTGTAGATCAAACCCGGATTCTAGGGTTTTGGGGTTTTAAAAGTCTCAAAGAAACACATAAAGGTCAAATTTTTACGTGTGAAAACATGTAAAAAGGTTAGAAATGGTTTCATGGAAGGTAAACCAAGGATTTAGACGTAAAAAGTTAGGATTTTGGGTTAAAAACGGGTTGGTTCTTAGTTTCTGTTCATCCAGCAAAACTGGGCCCGATCCAGCGAATTTAAGTATTCATCCAGCGAAACTATTCATTTATCCAACGAAACTAAAGGATTTCCAGCGAAACTACAGTTTCGCTACTGCGAAACTACAGTGTCGCTGATAAGTTCGCCGGTGCCCAGGTTGACCCTTAGATATGCGAAGCTAGGAAATACCAACGAAAGTTGGGCGCTCAAGGCAGCGAATCTGTCCAGCGAAACTGGCAGAAGTGCTGCCCAGCGAAACTGCCAGCGAAACTGTGGGCGAATTTATGAAGAAAATGACATTTTGTGTATTAACTTTCGTGCAGCTAGAGTATTTGAACTATAGCTTAGGTAACTTAGGATTGAAGCTAATTGCTAAGTTCAGGTGAGTTCTAGATCCCTTATTTAAACGTTTTTCCATGTTTTGGGGCTATTATGCATAGTAAACATAAGGTTTTCAAGGTAAGGATTTCAAGGTGTTTTAACAAGAAATATATTTTTCTAAAGTAAAATGTGACATTTAAATATCTCAAAATAATTTTCGGGGCGTTGCCCCTTGGACCCCACTAGGGGCTGCTGCCCCTAGGACCCCGCTGTCAGGGGCTGCCACCCCCGAACCCCCGCTGTTCTGCGGAGGGTCAGTTACGTGTTATGATGACTAGTACTTGGTATGTTGTGTACTTAATAAGCTAAGTATTATATATATATTAAGTGAAAGATAATACTAATGAGAAGTGGAACTTAACGAATGTTACCCCCGGGCCCGTTTGATGATGAGAAGTCTTGCAAGCACTACGATAGACTTCACTTATGTGAGTCTGATGTATGATGATGGATCCGTATTCATGAGCGGGCTATGTGCCTAGCAGTGTGGATCAACTGTCGGGGGAAGCTACCATGAAGATGTGTACCGACGGGGATCGATCAACCGTCGGGGGTAGCCACCATGGATAATGTGTACCGACGGGGATTGACATTCGTTGTCAATCAACATGGAGATCTTGCTTTATGCAATCTCGCCTATGATGAAGTGAAACGTAATGAAAGAATGAAAGATAATGAACGTGCTTAATGTGATGCAAGTAATGTTTGTAGTATGATGTATGCGTGTTCATTATGTGAAGGATAAAAGATTATATTTCTTATTTATATAAAACTAGAACTCACTCAGCGTAGCTGACTTTTTATGCATAATAGTGGACAGGTAAGCGTTGATGCTGAGGATGGCACCACGAAGCTACTTGGGGAGATATGGATGGCATTCCTGTTAATGAAGTCTTTATTGTAATTAATGAACAAGGAATATGTTTTGTTTACACTGAAAGGACAAATATGTGAGTGCAATGGGTTTTAAATTTTAAATGAATGTTTAATTATTTTCCGCCGCAATGTTTTGTTATTAAACTAATTTTATGCTATGAATTGCCAACTGTGAGGTTTCCCGGGAACGGGGCCTTACAGTTCAGGATGTGACACCCCGTAATTCCAGGTTAACACTATTCCAACCACTGTGGTTATCATTGGCACATATCGTTAACACACAAAACGTATACAAACACCGCCACCGACATCGTTAAATAAATAATGATAACATACTAACTCGGGTGTTTGTAGAGGATTCACATAAACGAGATTTTCTAAATAATCCTCTTAATTAACATAGCTCGCTCATCTACGTCGTTATCAACCGAAACAAATTCGGGAACTCGGTACCTAAGTGCAGGGACTAAACTTGTCAATTGGCAAACTGGGGCTGGGTATAAATACCCATCCACCAGCCAAACACTCCACATTATGCTCTTCTTCTCTCCTACGCTCTCTGCACCTCCATTCCTTCATCCTAGCACCAAATTCCGCCCGATTGAGCTCGTTTTCGTCAGATTAGACCACACAACAGCTGAGAAATCACGTCCCCAGCAGGTAGGCGACCTCGTTCATCCGTTTTATTGCTCGTTCACTGCTGCAAACCTAGGTTCGGGTGTTCGGGTCCAACCCGAATGCATGTGGTGTGGGGGCGTGTGTGAGGTCAATCAGCATGTGCATTTCACCTAGACATGTTAGGAAAGTGTTTCTGGAAGTCCTGATTGTGTGAAAATCGAGCACGGGACAGCCGAAGGCTGTTCAGCCCGTCCAGCAGTCGCGACCTGCTGCAGTACGTGACTGGGCCAGTCATGCGACTGAGCCATGCGACTGGGTCCCTCGTGCGACTGAGTGGTGCGACTGGAGTGAATCGTATGAATGAGTCCATACGTATGTGCGTAACGTGCAAATGAATGCATGCGATTGAGAGTGTGTGCGATTGAGTCAACCGGATGAAATGTGTGCGACTGAGTACCACCCGACTGAAGGTCCAATCGCACGAATGAAGGTTCAGTCATGCGATTGGTTGTTGAGTCGGGTGACTGGGCGATGTGTGGTACGATTGAATGCTAATTCGTACGAATGAGGGTTCAACCGTACGAATGAGATTGATTCGTACGATTGAAGGCCCATTCGTGCGAATGAAGTGTCCAGTCGTGCGTCTAGCCTTGATATGCGATTGGAGTCATTATGAGGGAATTCGCCTTGTGTGCGGTGTGCCTATCGTGTGATGATATGGTAACAATCAATAAAGTGTCATTTCTTGACCACAAAGATTAAAGTCAACGCAATCAACAAGCACATACTTTTTCAACATAACGTAACCTAACCATTTACAAATATCGACAACTTAATTGGGAATCTACATAAAGTCTGATACATCTATGCCTGCTTGTATGTGTGACACCCACGACCGAACCCATGCGACCCGACCCGACTAAACATGTCTATTAACGCTGAACACAACATTAACGCTTAACATAACTGTCAATAGGTGTTTGACAGGGCATTGTAAACAACACTTGGGAGACCTTCACCCTACATACTTATTACATCATCTGTGAGTATCACGGCCCCTATTTTACTCTCTTTCTTTTGGGGGAGAAAACATGCAAAACAGATTTACTTAAATGGTTGTAGTATTATTGATATCGCTTGTTACGTTAGTACAAACACACAACATGTCCTGACACACTCTAACCGTTAGTAATGGAATTAGCGAGGTAATTTTGAGTAGTACTACTGGGTCTGACAAACCCCACCCGGGCTAGTCGCGCTAGCTTGATTGGAGGTCAAACGGGTGCTTGATTGACCTAACATTTGTCACGGTCTTGCGAGATGTGACGGGGATACAACAAACACATATAGGACGTAAACAGTCAGCTTCGGTTCGAAACGCTAAGTAACAAGAACATAGGCTAGCTACCTAACGATATGCTCTATATACTAAACCATTGAAACGCAAACTACTGAACGCTTACGAACACATTTATTGTTGAACAAACCTGTGAACTCACCAACTTTATGTTGACACATTTTAGCATGTTTTCTCAGGTCACAGGAATGCATAAGCTCAAGATGCACGCTAAGGAAACGCCTCAGGACATGCATTCATCCATTATATTTCAGCACTGAACATTTTGTCTAAACATGGCTATTGTAACTGTACTGTAATGGATTTACTGATTATGTACTCGCTTCCGCACTAATGTAAACTTTGTTTATGCTCTTTTGAATGAAGTCAAATGTTTATTTTAAATTCATATAGTGTTGTTCGATATGACTGTGTCTGAGATCCTGGTATGTCACACGCCTAACGGTAAAACCCCGTTCGTGGAAATTGAGGGTGTGACAGTTCAGGCTGGCATTCTCATTCTCCTCACTTCGGCCATGAACCTCAGGGTTCTCATGAGCCGTCACGGGAGCCTTAGCACTACTCCTAGTCATATGTGGCCGACCTCTGCCTCTAGAAGCCTTGGAAGACTTCTGTCCAGCCATTTCCTAGACGCTATAAGATTCAAATACTAACACCGTCATTCAAGGTAATAGCTCAGTTTATGTTAAGTATATTAAGTCCCTAATAACAGTGGCCAGTTGTGATTAACCACTTACTTTACTCTTCACACCCCAAGCATTTCCTATCCTGACTAAATCAGTATCTAAATCTACTAAGAACACATAAGTCAAATAGCACACGCACATAATACCAATTAACTTTAAGAAAAGAAATACCTGATGGCACGTAGCTACTCGGGCTAACATCCTCTCTCTATCCCACTTTTAGTTTAAGTTTAGGTTTTTGAAAATATTTTACCCAATTCACTTAAACTATGGATCTGATACCAACTTGTAAGGCCCCGCTCCCGGGCACCTCACATTTGGTCATTCACAGCAATAATTACATAAAAAGGTGACATATTACAAATTTAAGCAGCAGAATTTATCCTACAAAAGCCATTCTTTTCATTATAAACATTGTTGTTAAGCAAAACACCTGGGATTAATCATGTTACAAAATAATAGTTCACTTGCATTACAAAACAACAGTACTATCATGTATGAATGGATGTCAGTCATACCCCGCCGAGTAGCTTCACCCGTGTGCCATCCTCAGCAACATTTTACCTGCCAACTGAAAAATGCGTAAAAGTCAGTGTTGCTGAGTGAGTCCTAGTTTTATAATAAAACATACTTTCCTTTCGTTTAAGAACACTATCCTTTACTTTTGCATGTGAACACACATCATACGTACACTTAGGTACTATCATTATTATCTTCATCATTCGTTCATTTCATTCTTTTATCATTATCTTTCCGAGTCTTTTGTGACAACAGGGTCGCTCACCTCATTAGCAATCTCAATGATTGCACTTTATCCTAGTCTTTTGCGACAACAAGGTCGCTCACCTCATTAGCAATCTTAATGATTGCACTTTATCCGAGTCTTTTGCGACAACAAGGTCGCTCACCTCATTGTCAATCTCAATGATTGACCCCGTGTGCATCTTTCGGGGTAGCTAACCCGCATCATAGTTGAGCTAAGGACAACAAGGCCGTGCACCTCTTTACATTTGCTTGCAAGACTTTCGTTCATTCATTTACGTTCCACTTTTATTCATCATTAATCTTTCACTTCAATAATGATAATACTTTTCGTTTCGATCATAGACATACCATATAGTGTCAATACAATATTAATAACACTAATAACAATAATAATAGTAAGGATGACAGTAAGGATAATAGTAATAATAAGAAATCATAATGACTATCATAATTATACATGGAATCGAGCATTTAATAACCCTAGTCAAACCTCGTCCGAACCCTAATTGCACAGACTCCCATAAAATTCCTGAAAATAAATTCTAAGTGTTGGGCGTATGGGCCCTGTTCAGACGCATGGGCCCTGTTCAGACGTCTGGCCCTACACTTAGTCGTCCTGAGCAAATCTTCTAGACTGTTGGGCACTATTCAGACGCATGGGCCTGACTTAGACGCATGGGCACTTAGGCGGTTGGGCACTGTTCGGACATCTGGGCCTACACTTATCGATTTTTCACTTAGACGCATGGAACTATTCAGACGGTTGGGCCCTGCTTAGACGTATGGGCTTACTTAGCATTTTCTAAGGCAAATTTCAGACGGTTGGGGTACTGTTTAGGCGGTTGGACATCAAATTTTCACTTAAACATCATAAACAAATCTCAATACGTCCCAAACCAGATTCTATGCTTAGTACTAACATTCTATGCATCATAACACATTCTTAATCATGATCATCGCATCATTTATACCTCAACATACACCCACCCATATACACATTCACACACACATACGGGTAGAAACTTATTTATTTTTTTTATAAAAACATATACACATGCATTTTCAGCCCTAAAATTGTTAAATACATGTTAAAAAGGGGATTCTAGAACTCACCTTAGTTTGTTTTCGGGTTTGATACCCTTCTTTGAGCTTCCCAGACGGTTCTAGCGCCTAAAACCCACACACCAACCCAAACATATCATCACATTTATAAGCATACAACCGAGTCTATAATCGTCTAAAGCATCATAAATTCAAGATTTCTTACCAAAACTTTGAATTTTTCTTCTTTCTCTCTACAAATCAGAGTTCCCTCCTGTTTCTCTCTCTAAATCCGAATGAGAAGAAGTGTACACAGTCAATATGGGCGGCCATCACCTTTATTCACCAACTTTAAAATTTTTGTCATTTTTGACACTTTTAGTCCTTCAACTTGGGGGTCATAACTTTTCTTTCTTTTTCTTTACTTTTATTCTTTTCTTTATATCTAAAAAAAATAACCGGGTGTTACAATGTCAAAGACTAATTTCTAACAAATATGATCCAATACTTGAAAATTTACCAAATGATTTAAGTTATTAGAATAGTTATTTTTCATTTGTTTCTGTTAAAACTAGTGTTGTTGTTCAACACTTTTCGTATTAATTTTATAAAAAAATAAAAAAAATTAAGGGTGTATGTATAAAAATAAACACTTAGTTAAACATAATTATTTTCATAACAAATCAATAAATCTTAATAAGATGATTAAAATTCAAAAAACTCAAAGTTTTAAAAACAAAGAAAAATCAACTTTTCATGCGAGAACTTTGAACCATGCGAAACATCATGCGAGAACTCAGAATTCTCGAGCGAGAAGTCTGAGTACTTTAAAAAGCACTGTTGTGTGAAAAGTTAACTATTCACACAAACTATCTCTGAAATTTTCATCTGAAATTCTGAGTGTCGAAACTCTATCCAAATCGATATTAGTGATCATTGTGGTACCCATAGGTTACAAACAACTTACTAAGGTACATTGATGTTAATGACTTCGATTTGGGTGGTTTTTGAAGCTTGACCGATACTTAAAGGACAAATAACCTAAAATTGAACAAATTAATCACAATAAAACCTAATAATAACTAAATCGACACCTATGAAACATGATTTAGTGGTCAAAACACTCTGAATCGACAAATTGAAAATTTTGAATTTGAACAGTGTTACATACGAAAAGTTCACTGAGTTTTAAACAGGTACGAAAACTTTCAAATGTTTTCGCATGTATTGAACTTGTCGCGTGAGAAGTGACTTCTGGTACAACTCAGTTTTAAGTGAAAACTTAACCTTTCGCGCAAGAAGTTGACTTTGAAAACATGTAGTTTTCGCGCGAAAGGTTCAAAATCTTCAAAATTTTTCTAAGTGTTGGATTTTTTATGTCAATAATTTTCTGATTTTCATTGTACTTATCTATTCTGTTTTTGTTTCAGATGGCTCGACCTTTGGTTTTTAATAGAAACCATAATATTGTGGCTTATCTGGGAGATATGCCGGACGACAAAGATTTACTTCGCTCTCTGATTGACGGACTGAAGTCGTCACAGATTCATTATGCCATTTCGGCTAATCCAACTAAATATGCTAATGTGATAGATCAGTTCTAGCAATCAGCTGCCAACGAGATTGATGCTGAAGGAGAACCTTGCATAACTGCAACGGTTAAAAGAAGAGGATAGTTATCACTGCTGAGGTGATTACAGTGTCCTACTATTAGAAGACCTCTCTCATTCTCCAATCAAGATAAATAATGATGCAGTTAAAGACTGTTTGGTTCGTATGGGTTACAACCACATATACCCATTATTGGAGAAGAAATATCTTCCACCCTTCTGGAAGTACTTGTTTCATGTGGTTATCCATTGCCTAAGTAATCTCAAGGCTGACATGGATAGTCTAAGTGCGGTGTTTAGATCCCTACTGGTATCTTTAGTAGATGATCTACCTTACAACATATCTAAAACCATTTTCTCAGAGATACAGAAGAACGTGATTGCTACAGTGGGGAAGAAGTTTATTATGTACCTCGGTTTTATACAAATGATAGTGAATGCTGCTCATCCTGAGCTAGCAATATCTGATTCATCCACATACATAGTGATGGTGATGAAAAAAGACATATTCACTTATCTTATGGGTGCTCGTGGGAATGTATGGGATGGTTCTCACTTTGCCATGCTTGGAGGTTTACTGATAATTTCCAAGCTAAGGCATGAACCCAAGAGACAGATACTAATACTCCTCATGTTCACAAAGATACTACATCTGGTACATCTACATCTATTGCACAAGCTAGAGAAGTTAAGACTGCCAGTCCATCCATGAGTGCTCTCAAGAAGCAACTGAGAGTTCTCAGGGTGCTGAACGCTCAAATATGGATGAGGTGAACACCTGGTTCACTAGTAGTGGGAGTGAAACTGATAGTGATCAAATCTCGAATGTTCCTTATGTTCTACAAAAACGTCACAGAGTGTGAGAAACACCAGCCAAACACACTGCTAAGGAACATGACGCTGATTTTATTCTCGAGGAGACACTGGTCACTACCCGTTGAAGGAAGAAAAGGGTGCCAGGGAGGGCTAGTGATAGTCCATGTGGTAGGGGTAGAGGACGAGGCGTGTTGAGGAAATGTCAGACCCCGATGACCACGGTGTCGACTAAGGATGTTCCAGTACCAGATATAACAGTCATAGTTAATGAGGCCGCACCTATAGTGATTGTCACAGAATCAACAACTATGACATCTACTTCTATGCCTACTACTGATGATGTACTGAGGACACCTTCTATGGAGCATACACATGATGATCTATTTGGAGATGCTGATTATCTCAACACTACTCCTAAACCCCGACCTCATACTGAGTCTTCTACTTTGTCACCTTCAAGGGTTACTCTGGAACAAAGAGTTAGTGTACTGGAGAGCGAGATCTTGGAGAAAACACAGATCATTGACGATTTATATAGGAGTATGATTGAGAAAGATGAAAGGATTAAGAGTTTAGAGAGCCAACAATAGTTCATGCTTAGTTATGTACAGATCATGAAACAAAACGTAAAAGATCTCACCTCACGTATGTATTCATCTTTCATACATCAAACCAATGAGGTTGGAGAAACGAGTGGACAACAAGATTTTAATCAAGAACCTATTGATCAGCCTGTTGTTGATATAGAGCGTGTTGTAGATCCTGTTGATACAGAAAGGACTACAGACACAGCTAATGTTGATCAAGAGCCTATCTTAGATGTTCCTAATCAGGCTACTAAGGATCAACCAGTATAGTTTACTGGAGAGGCGTTTGTAGAGCCCGAGCATATGATGCCTATTCCTTATCTAGTTGGTGATGATGATGACTCAGATCACATTGATTTGATTTTGATGATGATGATGATGATAAGGATGAGGATGATGATGATAAGGATAGTGATAATGATGGTGATAAGGAGATAATGGAAAAGATGATGATAAGAAAGGAGATGATAATGAAGATCAAGGAGGTGATACAGGTTCTCCTACTGGTACTGCTGGATCATCAGGGTCTGCTAGTGTCTTTGGACCAAGTCCTAATGATACAGTAGACTACTCACCCTTGGATCTTGCGATAGAAGAGGTTTATAAGAAGGCGTTTTACTCATTTTGCAGAAGTTGATTGCTGAGGAAGAAGATGAGGGATTATCTTCTTTTGATGATTTGGAAGAGATTACTGTTAATTACAACTGACATATTCGGAAACAGTCAAAAATACTTGTTCTCTAATATTCTGATTGAAGAAGGAGAGATAGTTAGGGAGTCAAGTGCTGAAGGAACAATTGACAGGACTGCATACCAAACTGGTTAAAGTGTTGTACGTCAGGTCAGTAATTTGACTGTTTCTGCTCCGCCACCGCCAACTTACATTCACAGGCTGAGACATTCCAAACCTTTCACAAGGTACGAAAACTCAGAATCGATTATTAGTTGGGCGTATGATGTAGAAAAGAAGTTATATGTGATTAAGGGAAGGACGGGAGCTACAGAGTACTATCAAGATGAACACGACTTTCATACGCTCAGAGTATTAGATTTATAAGCTATGGGTCGTGCTCCTTTAATTAATCCAAGAAATTACGGGAAAGGTAATTGGATTAGGATCCTGATTTATAGACACAGCAAAACCAACTTCGAAGACTTCAAAATAGCAATATCTAAAGTCATTAAAGATGAAACATGTATTAATCCTAATACTAACAAGCCAATGAAGAACAGGGTTTATAAGCATTCAAAATATGTACAGAAGATACCTATCCATGCTCCTGTGCCAGTTAACAGCTTGTCAAAGCTTATGTGGTAGAGCTGTGAGAAGGAAACAGGTCAGGCTCTTATACATTATGTTGATAAAGTGTTCCATATCATCAACCCTGTAGATTTGCTCAAGTTTGGAAGAGACGATTTGGTAAGGCTGCAGGGTTGCCCTATTGCAGCTGATGAATCTGTTCATCTGTTAGCCACACTGTTTGGTTGGTTGATTACGAAGGCCCTAGATAACAAGATGTACGCATACGGGTGCAGTTATAAGGTTGCAGACGTGGACTTTTAACGACATTGATTTACCGAGCCTAAGGGGAGATTGTAGGGGTTGAACCTACAGGCTCGGTAAATCAAATCAAGATGAAGATCAAGATCTAAAGCCACACAAAAAGTTAAAGTTGCCGGGAGAAAACTAGCTTTTCGCGCGACAACTACTTGTCGCGCGAGACTAGTGAGTGGCGCAAGAACTCTAGTTTTAGTATAAATAGAGTTTTTGTTATGTATTTTGTAAGCTTTTATCTTATTTCCTGATTTTCATACATACTGTAAATTGTCTAAAATCAGAGAGCAATACAACAAAGTTATTTACATTGTGTGTTTACGTTCTTCAATTGATTCAATCTTATCCGTGATGTCTACATTCCGCATATTCATTACGAGATTGATCTATGTATTGTGTCAATACTTACAGCAGACTTGGTATAACAACTTTTAAAGTCTTTAAAGACTACAAAGGATTAAACACTATCACCCACCACCATCCAAGTCCACCACCGCCGTCCACCTCCACCACCACCGTCCCCCTCCACCACCGCCACCGTCCCCCTCCACCACCGCCACCGTCCCTCCACCACCGCCACCGTCCCCCTCCACCACCACCGTCCCCCTCCACCACCGTCCGCCTCCACCATCGTCTGCCTCCACCACCGTCCGCCTCCACCTACCGTCCGCCTCTACCACCGTCCGCCACCACCACCGTCCGCCACCACCACTATGCGCCTCCACCACTATCCGCCTCCACCACTGTCCGCCTCCACCACCATCCGCCCCCACCTATTGTCCGCCACCGCCACCACCCACCGTCCACCACCACCCACCATCTACCATCACCACTACCTCTATAGACATTAAAAAAACAGACTACATAGGCTTTGTCCACCTCTTCTCCTGCAAATATTTGTAGATGTGGTCCGTAAACTGCAGACATTTTGCTTCAAAAAAACAACACCTAAGTGTATGAACTTTCATACACTCAGAGCATCAGATTTATATGCTATGGGTCATGTTCCATTCATTAATCCGAGTAACTATGGTAAGGTAATTGGATCAGAAACCTGATTTGGAGGCATAGCAAAACCATCTTCAAGGACATTAAGACTTGAAAATCCAAAGTCATTGAAGATGATACCCAGATAGATCCTAACAGTAATAAGTCGATGAAGATAAGGGTTTATAGGCATCCGAGGTATGTGCGGAAGATCCCTATAAATGATCCAGTACCAGTTAACAGCTTATCGAAGCTTATATGGTGGAGTTGTGAGTAGGAGACGGGACACGCATTGATACATTATGTTGATAGAGATTATGGTATCATCGATCCTGTGGATCTGCTAAAGTTTGGAAGAGATGATTGGATGAGGCTGTAGGCTTATCCTATTACAGCTAATGAATCAGTTTATTTTTTAGCGGCATAGTTCTGTTGATTGGTAACAAAGGCCCTGGACAATAAGATGTATGCATATGGGAGCAGTTACCTAGTTGCTGATGTGGACTTCTAAAGCATTGATTTATCAAGCCTAGGGGGAGATTGTAGGGATTGAACCTAGAGGCTCGGGAAATAAAATTTAGATGAACATGAAGATCAAAGTCCACACAAGAACCAAAGTTACCACGTGAAAATTGCTTCTCGCACGACAACATCTAGTCGCGCGAGAACTAGTGTTTTTACGCGAGAACTTCATTTTGTTATAAATAGAAGTTTAGTCTTCGTAATTATTAGATAGAGAAAGCTTTTGTAGTTTTTCCTGATTTCACTCGTATTGTAAACACTTCAAATCAAAGAGCAATATACTTTGAATTATTCATGTTCATGTTTATGTGTACTTGATCCTTCTTCTTCTTATTACCGTAAGAGATTATATTCCGTGTTCTCCTCATGAGATCGATTTGTGTATTGATGTTGATCCTTACAATTTTTATTACTTATTGGATTTTAAGTATATTGGACATTTTATTTATAAGACTTTTTTTGTTTTAAAGCATATGGAGTGTTTAACTAAACTGTCAATTAATGATAAAGATATATGTCTAATAGATAGTGCAACTACACATATAATTCTCAAGAGAATGGATTATTTCACTAATTAGTTATAAAATAGGTAAAGTTAGTACTGTATTTGGTAGTACAAAATTAATTAAAGGGTTTAGAGGAGCTTATTTAGTGTTACCAGGTGGAACACAATTTTAATTTAATAATGCTTTATTTTCTCCATTGTCTTAACGAAATCTACTAAGATTTAAAGATATTCGTCTAAATGGATATCATATTGAGACTACATGTGATGGACATAATGAATTCCTTGAAATCACAAACATGATTTCGAGTACAAGGCATGCATTAGAAAAATTACCCACACTTGCCTCAGATTCGTATTATACTACAATTTTTGCAATCGAATCATATTCAGTTATGGACTGGGAAAAACTTTTTTTATTCAATGACTGGTACCAACAATGATGCAACAGATAATAGAAAATTCACATGGGAATCATTTGAAAAACCAAAAGATTCTTCAGGCTAAGAAATTACTTGTGTTGCATGCTCACGAGAGAAGTTAATTGCATGCCCATCAGCAACTAAGGTGTTAGATGAATTCCTTAGTTTTTTAAAAAGAATACATGGGGATATATGTGAGCCTATACACCATCCTAGTAGGCCATTTAGACACTTTATAGTCCTAATTGATGCACAAACTAGATGGTCACATGTATGCTTATTGTCAAGTCATAAAATGGCATTTGCACAACTACTTGCTTGCACAACTACTTGCTTAGTTGATAAGACTCGAGTATATTTTCCAAATTACCCTATTAGGAAAATTTGATTGGATAATGCATGTCCGTTGGGATAAGTGTAAAGCATCATGCACCTCATGTACATACATAAAATGGTCTTGCTAAATTGCTTATCAAGCGACTATAAATGATTACAAGACCAAATGAACATTCATTTACAATAATTAGCAAATCAACTACCTGACGCATTCACTAACCCAAAGAGAGTTACTAAGTCACACATACCAGCTACTAATGGTCCAATGAATATTAACGTATTAGAAGGACAACCACACATTGGTAATAAGTCAAATGCACACTTAAAGTTGTGACATCCGGTAATTTTCCGTTACCAAACTCAATTTAGTTCTGTTAACTCTTGCATTCACCAAACTCCATTAGTTCCGTTAAGTCTTGCATACACGTGTCATGAGCACACACTGGTTGTCGTTGAACGTTGGTGACTTGGTAATAATTAACAATGATAAACTAATAATAATTTAACCAACAAGGTGATTATTAGGTTATGCTTATAATATTATTTGTGAATTTTACGCGATAACGTGACTACGTGTAATATATATTCAATGTGTTTTGTGATTAATTGAGAATGTATATGATTATTATTATTGATTAATAAAGTTTATATTTTGTAATTAAAATTATTTAAAAAGAGCTAAAAGACTAGTTTTTATAAAACATAAACAGTAGGGGTTAAATTTGTAATTACCATAAAACAAAATATTACCAAAAATTCAACCGTAATCCCCCTCAAACCCCCACTTGTGGCCGTAAGCCTCCACACACACAAAAAATCGATTTTGATCCAAGAACACCAACAAGTTGCGAAATTGATCAAGAATCCAAGTACTACAGGCAATTGCAAGTGCTAACCATCCTTAATTCGCAATTAAAGGTAAGTATTTGCAAGAAATTTCATGATTTTTGGTTACTTGTGAACCCTAATTCACAATATAAGGAAAAAATCAAAATTGATGATGATGAATGATGATATGATGTTAGTTGTGATGTATTGTTGATAGATTGTGATGATTTATATAAGGAATCCATGATTTTGATGACCTAGTTCATACCTTACCCAAAATAGTAACTTTGATCATGAGTTTGTGCAATTGATGGTTGTTGATGATTCTAGGATGTTAATTGTGTCCAATAGATGTTGTTTTATGATGATTATGCAAGCATTGGGTGAAATTTGGTATTTTGTTCATAGATTTCCTGGAATAGAAACTTTTGGATCATGAAGATATATGTTATTGTGAATTATGATTGATTAATATGCTTGAATGGTATCTATGAACTAGTCTAGGCATGTTATTGGTAAATTTGTGTTGAAGTTGATGAAAGTTGGACTTTTTGGTGTTACTTTCCCGAAAGGGAAACTTTATTTATATGAAACATGTGGTCTTGTGAATTTGATCATGGTTTTGATATTGGAGCATGCTAGTATGTTATGAATGATGATTAACTTATTAGAATACATGATTTGGGTCAGTTGGTTACATGATGAATTGTTTGGGTCATTCTAGGCTTTGTTAGGAATTATGCAAGTAGGATGCACAAAGCACAAGATTATGCATGTGGATTGTGCCATAGTGTTTAATTATCATAGTATGAATGTCTGGTTCATGTAACTTGGCAATTTAGAATATGACTGTGATCATGCTAGCCATGTATGTGGGTTTGACTATCTGGTTTTGGGTTTATGGTGGTTAAGGTGATTTATGTGCATAGTATGGTAATCTTTGCAAACATGATTGTTAATATGATATAATATTTTTTTGAGCAAGTATACAACTTAAACACGTCACCAACAGGTCAAACGGGTCAACTAGGTCAAATGGGTCTTGTTTTCTAAAACCTATGGTCAATGTGTTAATTGTGCATTTAGTGTTGTTAGAGATTCTGTGTACACATAATTATGTACTTGCGTGTTCTAGGTAACCTTTGAAGGCTGTCATTCCCTCTCTTTCAAGTTTAAGCTTTTATATTGTTCGTGCGCACACCAGGTGAGTTCATGCCCCACTGTTTATGTACTTTTTTTTGGGGGAGATAGCATATTGTTTTCTTTACAAACGCTTTTATAGATAAGTTATGCTAGTATAAGGTAGTGTAGGATTACCATGAAAGTCCTCACACTTTTGGATTGTTAATACTATAACTAGCGGGAAATGTTGGGTAGTACTACTGGGCCTGACAAGCCCCACCTGTGTGACTTGAGGTTAAATGGGTGCAATATTGTCCTAAACACAAACATCATCACAACTTGGTAGATTGTGATGGGAGGCAAACAAATGAAACACATGTCAGCTTTGATCGCAAAATCATTATACTTACTACTTGTGAAACTTGACTAGCTATCTGTTTCAGCACATTATTTATGCTTATAACTGTTACTATTTATGTTAAACGCAAACTCTTAAACTCACCAACCATTATGTTGACATTTTTAGTATGCTATTCTCAGGTCGAGGTTGACTGCAACCGTAGGAGCACGCACGGGTCTCATACGCATTTTAAAACTGATGACATTAGTATTTTGAATGGTTTACATTTGGTTTAAATTATGGTTTGACGCGTGTTTTTGACAATTTAGATTTTTAGTAATTTGAGTTTAAACTATTTATGAAATGCTTCCACAAATGTTTAAAAATTACAAACTCTGATTTATTTTATACGTTGCATATAGTGTCGTTCTGAATAACTAATGACTGGGATCCTGGTTGTTCACACGCCTCATGATAAAACCCCACACATGGATTTTGAGGGTGTGACAAAAGTGTGGTAGACCAATTGGTTCCAAGAATAAAAATCCTCGAAATAAAAAGGAGCAAATAATGAAGATGCTCCAGTCGAGGTAACGAAAATGCTAAAAAATAGTCTCATGAAGAACCACCTGACATGACGGTTGAGGACGAACCTCATGTACCTGAAAATGAAGATATCTCAGTAAGTTACATCATGTCTGGAAAAGTGTGAAACCGGAATACAATCGACGTCAATTATAATTTTTCATACAATGTACCGTTAAAAGTAATGTAAAATTATGAGGATCAAGAACTAAAATCCATTAAGAAATGTAAACATTAAAATGATTGGCTAAAATGAAAAGACGAAATTGAAGCAGAACTAAATTCCCTCAATAGACGAGAAGTTTTCCGACCTGTGGTGCGCATACATAAGGGTATAAAGCCCGCCAGATATAACTGGGTCTTTGTGCAAAAACGTAATGAAAAAAAATGAAATCATACGATACAAGCAAGATTAGTAGCCCACGGATTTTCGCAAATACCCGGGATTGATTATGAGGAGACGTACTCTCCAGTGGTGGATGCGTCAACTTTTCGTTATCTTATTAGTCTGGTGATACAGAAGGAATTTATTAGTCTAATGGATGTTGTGACAGCCTACTTTTGTAGCTCACTTGATACCGAAATTTATATGAAACTTCCTGAAGGATTTAAGCTGCCAAAATCATATAAAGCATTTTCTCAAGACATCTTTTGATCAAATTAAACAAATCATTATATGGGCCAAAACAATTTGGGTGTATGTGGTACACTCGTCTTAGTGAGTATTTGTTGAAAGAAGGTTATACAAATGATTCTCTTTGTCCATGCATCTTTATAAAGAGGTCAGGATCTAAATACGTTATCACTGTTGTATATTTGATGACTTGAATATAATTGAACTCCTAGGGAGCTCCATAAAGGAATTGACTGCTTTTTAGAGTTTGAAATGAAAGATCTTGGAAAGATAAAGTTTTGTCTGGGATTATAAATTAAAAATCTTAAAGATGGAATACTTGTGCATTAAGAAAGCTACATAGAAAAACTACTCAAAAGATTTTATATGGATAAATCACTTTCACTGAGTACTCTCATGGTTGTAATATCGCTTGATGTGGAAAATGACTCATTCAAATCTCTAATAAACGAAGAGGAAATTCTAGTCCATAAGTGTCATACTTAAGTTCAATTGGTGTACTAATGTTCCTTACTAGCCATACACGACCGGATATATTTTTTTCTTTAAAATTATTGGCAAGATATAGCTTATGCCTGACAAGAAGGCACTAGAATGAAGTGAAACAAATATTTTAATATCTTCAAGGTACAATAGGTTTATATCATACAAACCATTCAAAAAAAATGTGGTTGGTTTTGCAGATGCATGGTATATGTCTGATCCCACACTCGTCGATCTCAAACGGGATATATATTCACAAATGGAGGTACTGCGATTTCATGGCGTTTCGTAAAGCAAACAATCACGGCCACTTCATTTATTCATGTAGAAAATTTGGCAATCCATGAAGCTAGTCGAGAGTGTGTTTGATTAAGAACAATAATACAACTGATCAAGGATCTTGTGGTTGATCTTCTAGTGACGAGGGACTTACAATTTTACACGAAGACAATGCAGCGTGCATTGCTCCACTTAAGGAATGATATATCAAAAACTAAATAAATTTTGCCTAAGTTATTTTTCAAATGTGATATGCAAAATAATGGAGATATTACCATCCAACAAATTCGTTGGTAAAAATCTAGCAGACTTTTTTATCAAATAATTTTGACCTTAACATTCAAGAAGTTAGTTCATGGGATTGGGATGCATCAAATCAAAAAGCATAAATGTCAATAAGGAGGAGAAAATAAGTAGTACGCTCTTTTTTTCTTTGACTAAAGTTTTGTCTAAGTGGTTTTTCTTTGCACGATTTTTAACGAGGCAACATCTATAAACGTATGAAGTTGATGACCAAAGGGGAGTGCTATAAATGTATATATGTTATGGTTATCAACTTCTAAAAATATAAACAAACAAACAAACAAACAAACACAGTATATCCCACTCAAGAGCAGGGTCTGGGGAGGGTAGGTGTAGGCGAGTCTTTCCTCTATCTTGTTAGGTAGAGAGACCGCTTCCAAAGAGACCCCCGACTCGATAGCAAAAGCCATACTGATAGCAAATATATTAGCTTCTTTTAAAATATATTAGCTTCTTTTAAAATATATTAGCAAAAGCCATACTGATAGCAAAAGCCATACTGATAGCAAAAGCCAACTTCTAAAAATATATTAGCTTCTTTTACCAGCGTTCTTCTCCTATATGGTTATTAACCCACCTTTATTGCGATAACACGTTAACACTACCACTTACATATAGTTATGCAGTATAACTAACTTTACACCGCGTTACACGCTTGATGTAACAATTTCCCCTCATTTTCAAAATTTCCTTCTTTTAAAAAAAATCTTCACTCTTTTTTTAAAACATTCTTAACTTTTTTGTATGATGTTATTTTCTTATATAAATTACACTATTAAATAGATCGTTTCAATATTTTTAATTTGACTATAGTATTGCTATATTTTTTAAAAAGTTTTAACGTTCATTGTAGACAATTAGTTTTACCATTGTAACCTCAACATACAGTTGCGACATGGCATTCTGTAAAACATTAGTTGGGTTAATAGGTTATCATTCTTTCTTTATCATATACATATATATATATATATATATATATATATATATATGTGTGTGTGTGTGTGTATCTTTATTCAAATTAGAAAATTAAAAAGGAAAAACAAAGGTTACAATTTTCATGATATATAATTTGAAACTTTGAATCAAAAAATTTCTTATAGCACTTCCAAATAATTAAATATTCGTTTGACGATATTCGTTAATAATAATCTTCACATCTATCACTTAAGATCTATCACTGTATAAAGCTAGGTTAATCAAATGAACATTCTAAACCTCGTAGTATTAGTGTAGTAATTTTACATATAACAATTATTCATGGCGTTCCGTAAAGCAAACAATCACGGCCACTTCATTTATTCATGTAGAAAATTTGGCAATCCATGAAGCTAGTCGAGAGTGTGTTTGATTAAGAACAATAATACAACTGATCAAGGATCTTGTGGTTGATCTTCTAGTGACGAGGGACTTACAATTTTACACGAAGACAATGTAGCGTGCATTGCTCCACTTAAGGAATGATATATCAAAAACGAAATAAATTTTGCCTAAGTTATTTTTCAAATGTGATATGCAAAATAATGGAGATATTACCATCCAACAAATTCGTTGGTAAAAATCTAGCAGACTTTTTATCAAATAATTTTTGACCTTAACATTCAAGAAGTTAGTTCATGGGATTGGGATGCATCAAATCAAAAAGCATAAATGTCAATAAGGAGGAGAAAATAAGTAGTACGCTCTTTTTTTCTTTGACTAAAGTTTTGTCTAAGTGGTTTTTCTTTGCACGATTTTTAACGAGGCAACATCTATAAACGTATGAAGTTGATGACCAAAGGGGAGTGCTATAAATGTATATATGTTATGGTTATCAACTTCTAAAAATATATTAGCTTCTTTTACCAGCGTTCTTCTCCTATATGGTTATTAACCCACCTTTATTGCGATAACACGTTAACACTACCACTTACATATAGTTATGCAGTATAACTAACTTTTACACCGTGTTACACGCTTGATGTAACAATTTCCCCTCATTTTCAAAATTTCCTTCTTTTTAAAAAAAATCTTCACTCTTTTTTAAAACATTCTTAACTTTTTGTATGTTGTTATTTTCTTATATAAATTACACTATTAAATAGATCGTTTCAATATTTTAATTTGACTATAGTATTGCTATATTTTTTTTAAAAGTTTAACGTTCATTGTAGACAATTAGTTTTACCATTGTAACCTCAACATACAGTTGCGACATGGCATTCTGTAAAACATTAGTTGGGTTAATAGGTTATCATTCTTTCTTTATCATATATATATATATATATATATATATATATATATATATATATATATATATATATATATATATATATCTATGTATGTGTGTGTGTGTATCTTTATTCAAATTAGAAAATTAAAAAGGAAAAACAAAGGTTACAATTTTCATGATATATAATTTGAAACTTTGAATCAAAAAATTTCTTATAGCACTTCCAAATAATTAAATATTCGTTTGACGATATTCGTTAATAATAATTCTTCACATCTATCACTTAAGATCTATCACTGTATAAAGCTAGGTTAATCAAATGAACATTCTAAACCTCGTAGTATTAGTGTAGTAATTTTACATATAACAATTATATTTTGTATAATGATGATGACTTGATTTAGGTGTGTTGAGATTGGATTTATGGGAAAGGTTCAAATAAAAATCCCACCGAAACTAACAAGTGTAAAAAGTAATTTCAAACATTAATTTTTATAATTAATGGTTGAGATTAAATGGTAACCAAAAAGTTTGTTTTAATGGTAATTTAGGCATAGCCATTTTTGTTGAATTTTTTAATTTCTCTTATTTTTTAACGTTCATAACTTTTATATACGATATAAGTTCTTATAAAATTAAGACAATAAAAATGAGTTTTTTTATCTTTAAAATGAGTATGATATTGCTATATAAAAATAAAACAATTTTTCTATGTTTTCAAGCTCATTATCAGACATTGTGTCTTATTGTTAGTTATTGTGTCTTTTTTAATATTATTGTGTTTTTTTAATGATGATCTCTAAAAAATAATAATGGAATAACTTTGTTATGTATCTCTACTATGTAAAATATAATAATAATTCAACAACTAATTAATCTAATATATTAAAAAATAATGACAAAATAACACAATGTCACATTGTATTTTTAGATAGTTATTATATTATCTTGAACACTATAAGTTTTAAAGAATACAATTAATGAAATAACATAATTATGTACTTCTGTTATAAAATACAATGATAAATAACAATAACTTTATATAATCTATAAAAAACAATGACAAAAATAACATATTATGTTATCTTCACCACTATGGGTTTTAAAAAATATATTGTTGAAAATATATCATTGTATTGTTCTGATTATAAAACACAATGACAAATAACAAATTTATATAAACTATAGGAATAATAATAAGAACAACACAAAATGATTTAAAATGTCAAATACAATTATGAACATAGAGGGAGGTTCCCCTACAAATTAATTTTTGCCTAAGTATGCTAAGAAGTAATCTTAGCCTTCTAATTATCTAATTAAGGGCTAAGATCAAAGTGTAGAAAAAATAAGTAATCAAGGGTAATTTGGGTATTTTATTACATTACCCACAATTATTGACTTTTTAAAATTTCCCCCCTATTTTTTTAAATGCAAATAACTTTTTCATACGACATTATTTTTTAAATAAATTACACCATAAAATCAAGCATTTTTTTCTCTTTAATTTGAGTATAGTATTACTATAGTTTTTTAAAAAAATCAAATTATGTGACGTTGTGCTACATTTTTAACGTTTTTGTGCTGCATTTCATAAAACAGCACAAGGCTGTGCTGTATTTCATAAAACAGCAAAAGGTTGTGCTGCATTTTATAAAACAGCACAAGGCTGTGCTGTATTTCATAAAACAGCACAAGGCTGTGCTGCATTTTATAAAACAACACAAGGCTGTGTTGTATTTCATAAAACAGCACAAGGCTGTGCTGTATTTCATAAAACAGCACAAGGCTGTGCTGTATTTCATAAAACAGCACAAGGCTGTGCTGTATTTCATAAAACAGCACAAGGCTGTGCTGTATTTCATAAAACAGCACAAGGCTGTGCTGAGTTTCATAAAACAGCACAAGGCTGTGCTGAGTTTCATAAAACAGCACAAGTCTGTGCTGTGTTTCATAAAACAGCACAAGGCTGTGCTGTGTTTCATAAAACAGCACAAGGCTGTGCTGTGTTTCATAAAACAGCACAAGGCTGTGCTGTGTTTCATAAAACAGCACAAGGCTGTGCTGTGTTTCATAAAACAGCACAAGGTTGTGCTGAGTTTCATAAAACAGCACAAGGCTGTGCTGTGTTTCATAAAACAGCACAAAACGCATGAATCACAATACAACACAAATCAAGAATACAACACAATACAGCACAAAACAAGAAGCTGATGTTAACCAATTAAAACAGTTATTCATAACAAAACTTACTGTGTATCATCAGAGCCCTTAATCCCTTTGCAATTTCTGCTATGGAAATATGAATGCATAGCTGAATTCCTCTTCAAAACTGTTCATCCAGCAGATCACTCCCTCTAAGTATGGTGAATCCAATTCGCGATTTAACTCGAGACCAAGAACCTTCCAATCTATACAACTCAACACCACCAACACTCTTCCCCCCGAAACAAACCCTAGAAATCAACTCCTGCACACTCTTCCTCACAACTTCATCACCACCAACACCCGTTACCACAACTCTAGCATCTCTAAACGCCGGCCAACACTTGTCCTCCGCCAATTTCCGACAACTCAATCTCGATGCTTCCACACACTCCGCCATCTCGCGTTCCTCGCACTTATCCCTCTCGATCAAATCATCCTTCGATACACCACCGCCCGCTAGGGTTTTCCACCACGGCGGTGCACACTTCCTCGATGCACTGACGGAACAGCCGATTCGAGCACCGGATTCACACTGTTGGATGATGCTAGATTCGCATGATTTGTATGCTGATGCCCATGATGAGGGTTTTCGTAGGTGAGGACGAGGGAACCGTCTTCTTCGGCGGGTGTGGGTCGCCGGAGAAGGGAAATTGGGTGGTCGAAGGTGATTAGGGTTTCCTCCGGTGAGTAATCGTCGAGATTCATATGTATTTTCGTTTATTGCCATCGTGTACTGGAGAATCGTGATGGGGAGAATCGTGATGGGGATGAGGCGGAGCTCCGGCTCCGGCCGGAAAACACTTGGGACCCTACATCTGAGAAGGCGAAGAAGTTGAAGTTAGAGACAGAAGATGGAACAAAAGCTTTAGGTGAAAGAGACGGAGAAGTTTGTGCTGCATTTTGATAAAGCTTCAGGGACTAATGAGTTTTAGGACCATAATGCCCCTTTAACCCTAATTTGAAGAGTGCCACATGTAATCCCCTTATTCCTTCTTAGGCAACTTAGGCAACTAATTATTCTTAGTTGAACCTCTACCTATGAACATATATAACAAATGATTCAAAATATATGACACGATCAATTGATTTTTGACACAATTAACGTCTAAGACATAATTAACAGAAATGTTTGACATAGTGATAAAACGTCCTCCTATTTAAAACAAAAGAATTACATATATCAAGCCTACAATTATTCTTAACCTTTTGAATTTAATATAATTGTAATAACCTTACCCTAGTTGTGGACGGAGGTGAATGAAGACATGAGCGTAAATTAGTCCATGAAAACCATCAACATGGTGGTGACAAACTAATTTGGAGGGTAAAACATTTGGTAGAAAAATCAATTAATTTATGAAAAAGTTAACTTATAGCAACTTTAATGATTAAAAAGTACAAAACTAATATTGTACCTTTTGTAAAAACAAATAAATTAGTTTTAATTTTTATTGTAAAATACATAGCACCTACGAAAGTCATATTAGCGTATTTAGTACATATATATGAAAAGGGCTCTATTTTTGTAAATTTCAAGTAGATGAATGTATATGTTGTAATTTGTTTACAAACTTTATTGCAACACAAAGTACTCTAAAATTCATATGGACTTGTAAAAATATTAATAAAATAATAATAATGATAATATATTATTGATTGTATTATATAATAATAGTAAATAAATAATTGTAATGAATTATATTTGTTTATAGAATTCAAATATGGCTGGACAACTTTCAGCGGTTACCTTGACCCCTTTAAATTTTAAAGTTTTGGGTTTACCGATACAATTTTTACTAAAATAAAGCTAGTTTTTTACGTTCGTATTTTTTGGTACGTGTCGGTACGAGTTGTGTTAAATATAAAACCATGTATATTATTATATACGATTTGATATAATCTATATTTGATATTCGTCTATATTTTGACATAAGTTTTATTCAGATATGAGATGACTTAAATATAATGTCACACCCTCAAAATTCGCTAACGGGGTTTTACCGTCAGGCGTATGACATAACCAGGATCTCAGATAAACATCAGTTACCCCAAACGACTCGATAATTACAAATCATATAAGTTGCTTAATTTTAATGAAACAAACCAAATATATTTAAGTAGTGCGGAAGCGAAAACAGGAAAACATTTAACAATAGTTTTGGAACATGCAAACACGCGTCCAATCCAATTTATGTAAAGTAAATGCAAATTAAATCTTGAAAACAGTTTGAGATGAACACGGAATGACATGCAGTGGATGCTGTGCTCCTAGACGCGCCACATCAATGTCCTGAGAGAAAACATGCAAAAATCTCAGTACAAGACTGGTGAGTTCACAGGTTTATCAGAAAACAGTAAGTATCAGTAATGAAATCCCCGGATTATGTAATCCGATAAGTATCAGTAATGAAATCCCCAGATTATGAAATCCGATAAGTATCTGTAATGAAATCCCCGGACTATGTAATCCGATAAGTATAATGAAATTCTCGGATTATGTAATTCGTCAAGTATAATGAAATTCCCGGATTTTGTAATCCGTCAAGTATAATGAAATTCCTGGATTTTGTAATCCGTCAAGTATAATGAAATTCCCAGATTTTGTAATCCATCAAGTATAATGAAATTCCCGGATTTTGTAATCCGTCAAGTATAATGAAATTCCCGGATTATGTAATCCGTCAAGTATAATGAAATTCCCGGATTTTGTAATCCGTCAAGTATAATGAAATTCCCTGATTTTGTAATCCGTCATGTATAATGAAATTCCCGGATTTTGTAATCCGTCAAGTATAATAATATTCCCGGATTATATAATCCGTCAAGTATAATGAAATTCCCGGATTTTGTAATCCGTCAAGTATAATGAAATTCCCGGATTTTGTAATTAAAGCATATAATGGGTAGCTAGTCCATAATGATCACTATGTGTATGAAGTCGCGACCGAGCTGACGTGTAATCAAATAATAAAGTAGGCCCGATTGTGGATCACACACCACAACCTTTAACAGGCTAACTGTTCACCGTTTGCGAACGTTGTGTTAGTGCGACTAGCCCGGGTGGGGTATGTCACTCCCAGTAGATCTACTAACAATCACCTCGCTATTTGCATATTAACGGTCCGAAGGGCAAAGTATAACACCATAGTATCAAGTATATGCAGTATTACAAAAACCTAATGTAATGTAACGTTTATGAAAACAGCATGTTTCTCTCCCCCAAAAAGAGTATAAAGTAAAAGTGGGGCTGTAAACTCACCTTGAATTGATGTAATAAAATGAACGGAAGCTTCAATGAATAATGCACGACCAAACACGATCAATACCTATTATTAATTGTAATTACGTCTTTAAGATATGCGCAACGTGAATAGATATATTTGGTTGGATTCGAGTCGGTTTGGGTTTGACGCACACGATTAGATATGTCTATATTCTTTGTAATCTTTTGGAATGAATATGATTACACTTAATCCAATAATAGTTTATTAATTAAAGTATAAAAATATAATCTATAATTGTGTTTGTAATTAATTGTGAAATTAAAAGATGTATAATTTCTATGATTTCACAATTATTTCATAATTACCCATGATTTAGAGTTAATTTTTATAAACATAGTTATTTATCATATTTATAAATATTATTTTATAAAAACTATTAAGGTTTTTAAATAAAATAAATTTAAAGAAATATTTATTTAACCTTTTAAATAAGAAGAGTTTATAAAAATTATTTTTATAATTTTTAGGAATTTTTATTTATTTTTCAGAGGCTTAAAAAGCCTTAAAAAAATAAATAAGGTGGCCCGGGGTCAAACCCGGGACCTCAAGGTCGAGATGGAGGCATGGAACCAGTAAACCAAAGGCCGCAGCCGCGACATAACCCGGGTTCAGAACCTTTTAAACACAACCTCAATAGAACATCCCCAACCCGAAGAACCCTAGATCTGAAATCGACCAAATTGGAGGTCGATTCGATCTTGATAGTGTCTGTAACCATGGGGCTTTTGTTCCCCATGGAAAATCGAATCAGTATGTATATTTAATTACCAGATTTGAAGATGTTTTGGTGATGATCAGTCAAAGAACGGGTCGCGGCTCGGTGAAGAAGTGGTTCGAGATGAGATCGATGACTAGAATCAAATTAACTTCTAGGAAAGCTTCGAATGAGGTTCCTAATGCAAAGCCCTATGTTATTTGTGAATATTGAAGCTCGAATGATGTTGTTCGAGTATGGTGCAGGTTGCGGTCGAAGGTGGTGATCAATGGAGGTGTTTAAGTTCGTTTCAGATGCGATTGAAAGTTGCAATCGATTAGGAACTGACATATGGTATTATATACACGATTATTCGATTAATTATAGCATAGTGCGTGATATTGGTGGATGGTCGGCTGAAATAGTGGATGATCGAATTTTAGTGGTAATTGCACTGCCAATTTTTAAATTGGATGTTGGTCCATGTTCGATTCATCCACAGGAGTATGTTGGGCACTTTATTTAGGTTCAAACCGCGTTCGTTTAAGGTGTTGGGGGGTCGCCGGAGTTGGCGGAGAGTGGCCGGACGGGAAGAAGGGTCGACGGGGAGGGGGGGTGAGTTTAAAAGGAAAATTACACAATTGGTCCCTGTGGTTTTAGAACTTGTCATTTTATGTCAAATACTTTTAAAGAAGTTTTAAGTTTTCCATTTAACCCCCCTAAACTTTTTAAATCCAACCTTATACATAACAATATATATTATTATTATTATTATTATTATTATTATTATTATTATTATTATTATTATTATATTATATTAATAAAAGTAATATAAAATCACATAAATAAATCACGAATTTTCTCGGTTGTCACATCATCCCCCTGTTAGAGGAATTTTCGTCCCGAAAATTAAGATGTACAGGCCACATCCTTGAACCGGCTAGGATACTTGCACATCATTTCGTCCTCTCGTTCCAAAGTGAACTCAGGACCACGCTGGGAGTTCCACCGAACTCCGCCAATCGGAATTTTTTTCTATGCTTAAGTTGTTTAACTTATCGATCCATGATTTCCAGAATATAATCTCGTGGTAAGGTGATAAGACCAACAATGATAAGAAAGGTTATCTGTCAGAATTTAAGAATCCCAAACGTCACCATATGAAACGATCTTAATGCATATCTTATGAATATGTATTTCTCCTTTGACCAACCATGTGTCTAAGCATAATACGCTATGCGAAGATCTTGGAATGAGTTCACGACAATGGTCTATAATGCACCAATTGTCATCATGACCTCTAAGATAAGAAGCATTTTGGTTGCAAGGAAAGTTACACCGAAGATCCATAGGATCACGAAGATTAGGTCTTGTCACTTATGAAGATAAGACACTTGGACACATACCAAGTTACGTCTTTAGACCAAACCCATGTCTACAAGTTACGAAGGTTATAAACCTTTATGTCCACATCGCAATGAGGATGATAACGAGTCTTGTTGTTTAAATCCAAGATAGAATTTTAATGATTTTCAAGCTTAAGGATTCAAAAACGATTCAAGAAGTGATGCGAACAATAGAAAAGGTATTTGTAAACATGCTTTGCAAGGTAACAATATTTAAGTACGTTTACATATGCCGTGCAACAAACCATAAGCACAGTTGAGAACATTTGTATGACTAGAAAGTCATGAACATAAGTTGATAATATCTCCAACAGAGAGATTTGTTTAGGAAGGCTACCATCGTACAATCACGTTTTGATGATAACTCAAAATGAAAGTCGATAGATAAGGACTAAATGATTCTATATAGCTAGGTCAAAACATGATGATAAAGGGAGAGAAATCGATTTACGAATCTAAGTGCTCCAAGCTTAGAATAAAAATCAACCTAAAACGATTGGGTCTCCTTTCAGGTTCAGAGATCATGCTTTGGTTTGATGGGTCGAATTACCTTCTCCTGACGGACTATCTTGGTTTCATTCTTCGATAATCAATTCATACGGTATTAAGTCTATGTCAAGGACATGATCTTCGTGTACTAATTACTACCATTGGTTATTTCTACTGAGTAAAATGATTTCCAAGCAACTAGGGTTAATGCTAAGTTAAAGAATAATTTCAGAAGAATCAAAGCTATTATCAACCCTGGTATCAAATAGACGTGTAGCTATTGATGATAAGGTACGTGCATGTAACAATATTTGGTCTTGTCGAATGTGGCTTACTTTAGTCGTAAATGTATGACCGCGTGATGTATTACCTTGATTTATATGACCTTTATTACCATAATTTAACTGTTCTTACTTCCTAGCTATAGCCATTTCCTAATTCTGATTGTTTCTAACTTGTCCTGGGGTCCTAATCAACTTAGGGCACACTTATGGTAATGGTCGGAACTCCAACCTTCTTTCTACTACTCACTAGATTTTCCCAGTGTCCTTCCTAATTCTATTTGGTCTAATGTCATAAGGTATGACATCAGCTTTGTCAATTCAGGGAGTTCGTTAGTATAAAGAGCACGACCTAACCCAACTATTGCATGATTTAGAATTACCATTCTAACTTTGCATTTTATTCCTCAGGTAATAGTACTCAATCACCAAGGCTTTGAACTAAGTCATTTGCATCAATTGAACTTATCCTGTTTGAACTTATATTAACTTAGCTTGAACCTGGGTGTTCCACCAGGTTAGTGCCTTGCCCCGTAGTGAACACGTGGCATACTTGATTCATCAAATCCATGACGACAGCTGGTGCGTTGGTCAACCCGAACGGCATGACCAAGAACTCATAGTGTTCATATCGAGTTCTAAACAATATTTTCGGTATGTCATCTTCACGAACCCTCAATTGATGATAGCTCGATCGAAGATCGATCTTTGAGGAGTACATTGATCTCTGCAACTGATCGAAGAGATGGTCGATCCTGGGAAGGGGGTATCGGTTCTTAACAGTCAAATTGTTTAATTCCCGATAATCTTGTCAAGTACAGAGTGTTATCCATGATTTGAGTATCAAATATATGGTTATTAACGAAGAGTTAATTAACCGGAGTTTGTACAAAGGAAACGATTGAGAAGGAATTCACTTGATCAAGGAGCGATCGAAGGAATCTATGTACAATAATCTAAAATCCGATGAAGTAGTATTATTAAAGTATGGCGCGTCTCTTGTCTACTGATGTCGTATTAGCCGGCGTTTTTGTCTTTCATGACTCAATCCAACAAGTTGTGAATAAGGGTGCATATAGCAAATGCGACATCGACAGACGTATGGAATAAAAGTTGGGTTAACAACATAAGTCCTTAAGAGAGTTCTTATGAAGCCTTTATTAATCCAAACAAAATATAAGTCAAACAAATAATGATAGGGTGTGATTATCGAGGGTCTTCTCAAAGTACTAATATGTGATATAATGCCCACAATGTTCTAAATAAGTATACCATAGATAGTTTGTAAGGCAGGCTATGTAATCATAACCAATAATGCACTTAAAGTATTCAATCGGTTCCTTAGTTACTGAAATGCTAAGTGGAGGAATGTCTCTTAGAAGATAAAATTAATATCATGATTGGAAATATCATGAAGGCTCTAAGTAGGACAGGACTTAAGTAATAGCAAGTGTTAGTAATGTTTTGTTACCCTTAACAAGGACTTACTAGAATTATGATCCTAGCACCCTAGGGTATAGAATAGAAAACTTGTAATACTCATGATCGTTACTTCTCCCGCGTCCACGTCCTCTCCAGACATTCTTTAAATTAGCAAATATCAAAAGCTATCAGTCGTATGAAAATAGACCTTTTGTCTTGAAATGAAAAGGAAGAGAAATTCAAGGATTTAAAGAAATAGACAAGCTAGAGAATCAGTCCAAATCCGTGGGATTAACACAAATGTCATGGTTTGAATTTCGTCCAAATTCAAGGTAAGGGTGAGCATTTCTACAAGTAGAACTGATAGATAGTTATATGTTCTATGAAGACCGAGACTTTCTTGCTCAAGTGTAGGAATGATGACTTATACTGACTACAATGTTACCACTCGACCAGATTCATCGGACTTAGCATGCACGACAAATTACAATTACGTGTGCACCCGTAATGGTAATTTGCTTTGCATGATCACCCCGGTTCCTCCTATCAGGCTAACATATCTTGTCAAGTACAGTGGTCGTCAATGATAGAAGTACCAAATATGTATATATTATATCGGGGTCGATCAATCAAAGTATACGAAAGGATCAGTAAAGTTTGGGAATCATTGACACGCCAAGGTAATTTGACCCATTTGCCTTAGAGACCTGTGTATTGACCATAGTTTATCACTCATCCAGAAATCCCCAGGTAAGCATAACTGGTCTCACAATGAGATTTATGCGATATGCTTGCCTTAGCCCGATGGCCTTTTGCCAGGAAATCCAGAATACAGGTGTCTATGTGTCACACAAATCACGTAGAACATTTAGGCAATGTCAAATGCACACAAACTCTCTCGTGACTCACAGTAACTCAGAGCCACCATCCCGGTAGCCATATGCTCACAGGGATATGTTAAAGCAAAAATTCTCAGGCAACCAATTAGTAGGCATAGCTTAGTAATCTATGTGTGTGTAACTAATGCAAATCCAGCTATAGTCTAAAATGCAATGCAAATGAGATGCAAAGTCCATTTTAGTTCGCTATAACTAATGCTCTGATACCAATCTGTCACACCCTCAAAATTCGCTAACGGGGTTTTACCGTCAGGCGTGTGACATAACCAGGATCTCAGATAAACATCAGTTACACCAAACGACTCGATAATTACAAATCATATAAGTTGCTTAATTTTAATGAAACAAACCAAATATATTTAAGTAGTGCGGAAGCGAAAACAGGAAAACATTTAACAATAGTTTTGGAACACGCAAACACGCGTCCAATCCAATTTATGTAAAGTAAATGCAAATTAAATCTTGAAAACAGTTTGAGATGAACACGGAATGACATGCAGTGAATGCTGTGCTCCTAGACGCGCCACATCAATGTCCTGAGAGAAAACATGCAAAAATCTCAGTACAAGACTGGTGAGTTCACAGGTTTATCAGAAAACAGTAAGTATCAGTAATGAAATCCCCGGATTATGTAATCCGATAAGTATCAGTAATGAAATCCCCGGATTATGAAATCCGATAAGTATCTGTAATGAAATCCCCGAATTATGTAATCCGATAAGTATAATGAAATTCCCGGATTATATAATCCGTCAAGTATAATGAAATTCCCGGATTTTGTAATCCGTCAAGTATAATGAAATTCCCGGATTTTGTAATCCGTCAAGTATAATGAAATTCCCGGATTTTGTAATCCGTCAAGTATAATGAAATTCCCGGATTTTGTAATCCGTCAAGTATAATGAAGTTCCCGGATTATGTAATCCGTCAAGTATAATGAAATTCCCGGATTTTGTAATCCGTCAAGTATAATGAAATTACCGGATTTTGTAATCCGTCATGTATAATGAAATTCCCGGATTTTGTAATCCGTCATGTATAATGAAATTCCCGGATTTGTAATCCGTCAAGTATAATGAAATTCCCGGATTATATAATCTGTCAAGTATAATGAAATTCCCGGATTTTGTAATCCGTCAAGTATAATGAAATTCCCGGATTTTGTAATTAAAGCATATAATGGGTAGCTAGTCCATAATCATCACTATGTGTATGAAGTCGCGACCGAGCTGACATGTAATCAAATAATAAAGTAGCCCCGATTGTAGATCACACACCACAACCTTTAACAGGCTAACTGTTCACCCGTTTGCGAACGTTGCGCTAGTGCGACTAGCCCGGGTGGGGTATGTCACTCCCAGTAGATCTACTAACAATCACCTCGCTATTTGCATATTAACGGTCCGAAGGGCAAAGTATAACACCATAGTATCAAGTATATGCAGTATTACAAAAACCTAATGTAATGTAACGTTTATAAAAACAGCATGTTTCTCTCCCCCAAAAAGAGCATAAAGTAAAAGTGGGGCTGTAAACTCACCTTGAATTGATGTAATAAAATGAACGGAAGCTTCAACGAATAATGCACGACCAAACACGATCAATACCTATTATTAATTGTAATTACATCTTTAAGATATGCGCAACGTGAATAGATATATTTGGTTGGATTCGAGTCGGTTTGGGTTTGACGCACACGATTAGATATATCTATATTCTTTGTAATCTTTTGGAATGAATATGATTATACTTAATCCAATAATAGTTTATTAATTAAAGTATAAAAATATAATCTATAATTGCGTTTGTAATTAATTGTGAAATTAAAAGTTGTATAATTTCTATGATTTTCACAATTATTTCATAATTACCCATGATTTAGAGTTCATTTTTATAAACATAGTTATTTATCATATTTATAAATATTATTTTTATAAAAACTATTAAGGTTTTTAAATAAAATAAATTTACAGAAATATTTTTAACCTTTTAAATAAGAAGAGTTTATAAAAATTATTTTTATAATTTTTAGGAATTTTTATTTATTTTTCAGAGGCTTAAAAAGCCTTAAAAAATAAATGAGGTGGCCCGGGGTCGAACCCGGGACCTCAAGGTCGAGATGGAGGCATGGAACCAGTAAACCAAAGGCCGCAGCCGCGACATAACCCGGGTTCCAAACCTTTTAAACACAACCTCAATAGAACATCCCCAACCCGAAGAACCCTAGATCTGAAATCGACCAAATTGGAGGTCGATTCGATCTTGATAGTGTCTGTAACCATGGGGCTTTTGTTCCCCATGGAAAATCGAATTAGTATGTATATTTAATTACCAGATTTTAAGATGTTTTGGTGATGATCAGTCAAAGAACAGGTCGTGGCTCGGTGAAGAAGTGGTTCGAGATGAAATCGATGACTAGAATCAAATTAACTTCTAGGAAAGCTTCGAATGAGGTTCCTAATGCAAAGCCCTATGTTATTTGTGAATATTGAAGCTCTAATGATGTTTTTCGAGTATGGTGCAGGTTGCGGTCGAAGGTGGTGATCAATGGAGGTGTTTAAGTTCGTTTCAGATGCGATTGAAAGTTGCATTCGATTAGGAACTGATATATGGTATTATATACACGATTATTCTGATTAATTTATAGCATAGTGCATGATATTGGTGGATGGTCGGCCGAAATAGTGGATGATCGAATTTTAGTGGTAATTGCACTGTCAATTTTTAAATTGGATGTTGGTCCATGTTCGATTCATCCACAGGAGTATGTCGGGCACTTTATTTTGGTTCAAATCGCGTTCGTTTAAGGTGTTGGCGGGTCGCCGGAGTTGGCCGGAGAGTGGCCGGACGGGAAGAAGGGTCGACGGCGAGGGGGGGTGAGTTTAAAAGGAAAATTACACAATTGGTCCCTATGGTTTTAGAACTTGTCATTTTATGTCAAATACTTTTAAAAGAAGTTTTAAGTTTTGCATTTTAACCCCCTAAACTTTTTAAATCCAACCTTATACATAACAATATATTATTTTATTATTATTATTATTATTATTATTATTATTATTATTATTATTATTATTATTATTATTATTATTATTATTATTATTATTATTATTATATTAATAAAAGTAATATAAAATCACATAAATAAATCACGAATTTTCCCGGTTGTCACATATAAAACGTTTTCCACTCTACGTTTCAACCTAAGTTTAGTTGGAAACAACTTGTGACGATTATAAGACTTAATTACACGGATGGTTCCGTGGTTAGACCTAATTTCACTTTTGGTCCCTAACTCCTAGAAATTACAAGGTTAGTCTAATAGTTGGCACAAACGTAGCAGACTTGGTCCCGAAAGTGGATGAACGTTAATTATTGTCGTTAAGTGCGTGTAAAATGTCAAAAATACCATTCACTCTTTCTTCTTCACCATTCAGATTACCACAACCTACCACCTCCTCCCACCATCAAAGCCTCCACCTTCAACCACCACCACCACCGCCACCTTCAACTACCGTCACCGCCACCACCACCACAACCTTCAACCACCGTCACCACCGACACAGTCCTCAACCACCGTCACCACCAGCACAGCCCTCAACCATCATCACCACCAGCACCGCCCTCAACCATCATCACCACCAGCACCGCCCTCAACCACCATCACCACCAGCACAACCCTCAACCACGTCACCACCAGCACAACCCTCAACCACCAACACCACGAGCATAACCCTCAACCACCGTCACCACGAGCACAGCCTGTAACATCCGGTTTCTAAATCCGGACTTGTAAATTATATTATAGTTATGATTAATTAACTAAGTTGAGTTTGTTTGATTGTTCAAGTATTCAGCCGCATGACTGGTATGCGAATGAACTTCAGTCGCATTTCGTATGTGCGATTGAGGCTCAGTCGTACGAATGGTAGGAGCATGAGCTTCATTCGCACGATTCAGTCGTGCGAATGGTTCAATCGTGCGACTGAAGGTGAGGCGGTTAAGTTGAGTGTATGGATAAGTAGGGCGGTGCAGGGATTCAAGGGCAGATTTCTATTTGTACCTATTCTATTTTCTTGTCCCCTTCACACCCAAAAACGCTGTTCTCATGAAATTGATTAGGCGAAACTCCGTTTTGGTAAGTTTTGAACATCACGGATTAATCCGGAGATGTTATAAGCTGTGTGTATGGTTGAATTTGATCCAATAACCTGTTTAAATTAGTAAATTGGTCTGGTTCATTTCTGAATTTAAAATTCAGGAATTCAAATCCAAGTTTTTATGAAGTTTTGATGAAATAATGGTTTGAAACCATTGTAAACCATATGTATAGGATCTGTTTTGAATATGGTATGATTTGGATGGTTAAAACTCAAATTTTGAGTAAGTTTGGATAAAAAACGTCAAGAACACAGCTGCTGATTCGTTTCAGGCGAATGGGTTCAATCGCTTGACTCAATCGCACGAATGAAAGTCTAGTCGGGTGACTAAGTGCGAATGGAGGTTCAGTCGTGCGGTTGGAACTCAGTCGCCTGGTTAGAAGGCCGAACGAAGACGAGTGAACACTGGATACGAATGAGAACTCAATCGTGCGAATGAATGGTTAGTCGTACGACTGAAGGTGCAGTCGCATGGTTCACTCGCATAGGTCCAGTCGCATGATTGCTCATTCGCATAAGTGTTCAATCGCTTGAGGGCCCTGTTTGAGAATAAGTTTACTGAATCAGGGTTTATTACTTTAGATATACCTTGATTAGAGGAAGGACTAGTTACCTTGTGTACGTGGATCGTGTAGACTGTGGTGAGGAAATTGATAAGGTGAGTTCTAAGCCCTTTTCAAATGTTTGGTTTTAACATTCGGGCTAGCACACATATAATGATAAATGACTTAAATGTTTTAGTACCAGATTTGTGATAGCAATGTGATGTGTTTCTAACAGTTGTAAAGCAGTTAGAGGGAAAGTGGGGGTAATAACTGATTATCTAAACATTGTTAATCATTACATGATAGTAATGATTGTAATGGGTCAGGTAGAGTGTAAAAGATAGTCATCTGAGCATTGTTAATCATTACGTGATGGTAATGATTCCAATGGGTCAGATGGGGTGTAATGATTAATAAAAATATGCTAAAAACCGGTACTAAAAGAAAGAATGTGTGGGGTGAAAGTGAATATGATAATATTGGTTTTAAGTAAAAGAAATGGTAATATGATATAAATCTCAACAGGCCAGTTAGGGTAAGATGCCTAGGTGTGAAACCGTACAGTTTGATAGGAGTGATGACGATCACTCAGCTTTGTGAACATCTTGTGGTGACGACCCTAGATGATTAATTGGCATCCTACTGGATGAGAGATAGTAACTGGTAGTTGCTAGATGTGGGAAACCGACGTTACTGGGCATGGGAGACTAGTAGTTGCTAGATGTGGGCAACCGACGTCTCTGGGTATGGTAACCGGTAGTTGCTAGATGTGGGCAACCGACGTTACTGAGTATGAGAAAGTGGTAGTTGCTGGATGTGGGCAACCGATGTTTCTGAGTGTAGTAACTGGTAGTTGCTGGATGTGGGAAACCGATGTTACTGGGTATGAGGAACTGGTAGTTGCTAGACGTGGGCAACCGACGTTCGATGGGACAGGTCCAGTGGGACAGAATAATGATAAAAGTTGAATTTATAATATTGGCAATAAAAAGATAGTTGTGGTGTGTGTGAGAATGTTGTTAATGTTTTAATGAAAATTAGAACTCACCAGTTTATCTGATGTTTTGAGTGTGTTGTGTGTGCTAGGTAAGAAGGGATCCTCTGATAATAGGGGAAAGCAAGTATGAGCTGATGAGGATGCTATCCTGAAGCAACTGCTGGCATAGGATTTAGGACTTGTTAATAATGTAAATAGGGCAATGTATAATTAAATGCAATCATATGTAAAAGGTTTTAAAAAGTTGGGTTAATATATATAATAGTATTTAAAGTCTTCCACTGTAAATAGAAAGCTCTGATTGTGTTTAAAATATTAATCCAACTGCGTGACGTGCCTCCGGTGCCCTGCCGGGTTTAGGACGTCACAGGTTGGTATCAGAGTAGTAGTTAAAGGGATCTAGTGTTATAATAACTAGACTTTAACTAGAAAATAGATATGCCAGCAGGGATAGCTAGATAGAATAGTTTATTAAAACAAGAGAAGGTGATGGGACTATCATGAGAAGGAATAACGAGAATAGTAAAAGTAAAGTAAACAATTAATAGTACTTGGCCAACATTATTAATAATTTACTTTACTATTAATATTCTGGTTATATACTTACATGCGAGTACCAAATAATCCCGATCTCGTTTTAATAGGTTATGGCTGATAGGGAGAGTGAAAGAATGCAAGGTGGAACCTCGGAAAGAAATGTTGATGAGAGCACCGAGGTGCTTAGTATGACGAGGCAGCAATTCCGTGATGCAATTGCTGAGGAGGTTCGTAAAGCCTTGAATGTAGCTAGACCTAATGAAAGTAGGAATGTTGATAAAGCTGAAGGGTCTAGCGAGAAAAAGGGAGTTACGTATAGTCAGTTTAAAGAATGTAATCCTCCACGATTTTCTGGGGCTATGGATGTGGTAGCCACTTATAAATGGCTTCGTGAAATGGAAGCCGTGATCAAGTTGAGTGAGTGTAGGGAGGATCAGAAGGTAAAGTTTGCAGCCCACTCGTTTGTAGGTGAGGCTCTATATTGGTAGGATACGATTATCCAGACGTTAGGCGAGGAGGCTACTGAGAAAATGTTATGGCCTGAATTTAGAAAGTTAGTATCGGATAAGTTTTGTCCGAAAGGCGAGATGGATCGAATAGAAATGAGTTTCCTGCAGTTTCAGGCAGGTAATATGTCTCATAGGGAATACACGTCTAAGTTTGAGGAGATGGCGCGGTTGGTGCCTCATTTGGTGGTTCCTGAAGAGAAGAAAATTTTGAGGTATACACAGGGGTTACCTCAGGAGGTTAGGAAGTTGGTTAGATCATCTGCTCCGAGTAGTTACCAGTTGACGGTAAACTTAGCTGCAGATATGTATCAAGAAATTTATGGTAATAATGTTGCTCCTGATGGGGGTAAAAGGAGGCGAGAAGAACCTGTAGTGCAGAGAAGATTTGAAAATCCAAGTTTTCAAAAGAAAATTAGGTTTGGAAGGGGCCAATTTCCGAGGAGTGTCAGAAATGAGCTGCCACGTTGCGGGAAATGTGGTAGGCTACACCAGGGTGAATGCATGATTGGTATAGAACTTGTTTTAAATGTGGAAGGTTAGGACATTATGCTAATGAATATAATGAAAGCCCTCGTAGATGTTATGAGTGTGGAGAAACGGGGCATATTCGTAGTGAATGTCCAAGATTAACCGTTAGAAAGCCTGAGCCGGTTAGATCGATGAAAGGGTCAGGAGAAGGGTCGAGTGTGGCTAAGGGGCGAGCATATTCTATGTCAGCTAGCGAAGCTAAAGCGTTGCCAGATGTAGTTTCAGGTACGTTTTAGTGAATGGAATTCCAGCTAATGTGTTATTTGATTCTGGTGCAAGTGGAAGTTTTGTATCTATTGATTTTTGCCCTATGCTTGCATGTGAAGTTCGACCACTAGAGGTAGCTTTTGTAGTTGAAACTGCTAATGATAGATCTGTGATGATTAGTAGTATGATTGATGGTTGTTATATTGAATTAGACGGATATAGATTGCCTGTTAAACTATATCCTATGGTGTTAGGAGGATTTGATGTAGTTTTGGGTATGGATTGGTTGGCAAACCATGAAGCCCATGTTGTATGTAATAAGAAGTCAATTCAGTTAAGAGCACCAGATGGGAAAACGATTAATGTATATGGTGATAGAGAGGAGTCAACTGTGAAAATAATATCTATGATAAAAGCTGATAAGTTAATGAGCCGCAGGTGTGCATCTTATTTGATATATGTAATTGATTCTCAAAAGCTTGTAAGAAAGATAGAGGACATTCCTGTGGTTAGAAATTTTATAGATGTGTTTTCAGAAGAATTACCGGGTATTCCTCCAGATCGTGAAGTTGAGTTTAGAATTGATTTGGTTCCGGGTGCTAAACCAGTTGCTAAGCCACCTTATAGATTAGCTCCATCGGAATTGAAAGAGTTAATGAAACAGACTGAAGACCTACTAGAAAGAGGTTTCATTAGACCCAGTTCTTCCCCGTGGGGTGCTCCAGTATTGTTTGTGAAGAAGAAAGATGGGAGTATGCGTATGTGTATTGATTACAGAGAACTAAATAAGTTGACAATAAAGAATAAGTATCCACTCCCACGAATAGATGATTTGTTTGATCAGCTACAGGGAGCCAGTTGGTTTTCTAAGATAGACCTTCGTTCGGGATATCATCAGTTAAAAGTCAAGGAAGAAGATATACCTAAGACAGCGTTTCGCACACGTTATGGTCATTATGAATTTCTGGTTATGTCTTTTGGGTTGACGAATGCCCCTGCTGCTTTTATGGATTTAATGAATAGAGTGTGCAAGCCAATGTTAGATCGATCAGTAATTGTGTTTATTGATGATATATTGATCTATTCAAAGAATGAGGGAGATCACGCCTGCCATCTTCGTGAAGTGTTGGAAAGATTGAGAAAAGAAAAGCTTTATGCAAAGTTTTCTAAGTGTGAGTTTTGGTTGCGAGAAGTACAGTTTTTAGGACATGTGATCAATGCAGAGGGTATTTTAGTAGACCCTACTAAGATTGAAACAGTAGTGAAGTGGAGTCCTCCAAAAACGCCATCTGAAGTTCGCAGTTTCTTGGGTCTGGCTGGTTACTATAGAAAGTTTATTCAGGATTTTGCCAAAATCGCATCCCCTTTAACGAAACTTACGAGGAAGAATGAAAAATATGTTTGGGGACCAGAACAAGAAAATGTATTTCAAGAACTGAAGCAGAAATTAACCCAGTCACCAGTATTGTCGTTGCCAGATGGAAATGAAGATTTGGTGATTTATTCAGATGCTTCGTATCAAGGTTTAGGCTGTGTTTTAATGCAGAGGGGACGAGTAATTGCTTATGCTTCCAGACAGTTAAAAGAACATGAAAAGAATTATCCGACACATGATCTAGAACTGGCAACAGTGGTATTTGCCTTGAAGATATGGAGGCATTATTTATATGGGGCGAAATGTACAATTTACACGGATCATAAGAGTTTGAAATATTTCTTTGATCAGAAGGAATTGAACATGCGACAGCGGAGATGGTTAGAGTTGGTGAAAGATTATGATTGTGAAATACTTTACCATCCTGGTAGAGCAAATGTAGTTGCTGACGCATTAAGCCGAAAGAATGAACACCCTCCAATTCGAGTTAAGTCATATAAGTTAGTAATAACCCCAGATTTTATGCACCAGTTACCAGAAGCTCAATTAGAAGCCTTGAGAGAAGAGAATGTGAAGCAGGAACGAATGAAGGGTCAAACAAAGGATCTGGAAGAAAATAGCTTTGGGGTTAAAATGAAATGTGGCCGTATGTGGGTTCCGATTAAGATGAGGGAATTGGTGTTAGATGAAGCTCATAAGTCCAGATATTCTATACATCCTGGTGCTACTAAGATGTATAAGGATTTGAAACAAGAATATTGGTGGCCCGGTATGAAGTTTAGTGTGATGCAATATGTGAATAGGTGTTTGACATGTCTTCAGGTCAAAGCTGAGCATCAAAAACCATATGGTAAACTTCAACCCTTAGAGATCCCGAAACGGAGGTGGGAAGAATTGACAATGGATTTCATAACTAAGCTTCCGCGTACAGCTAAAGGTTATGATACCATTTGGGTCATAGTGGATAGATTGACACGTAGCGGGCATTTCTTACCAATCAAGGAGACGTATAACTCCGAGAAGTTAGCAGAATTATTTATCCAAGAAATTATTGCTCGTCATGGAGTACCGTTGTCTATTGTGTCAGGTAGAGATACACGTTTTACTTTGAGATTTTGGAGAAAGTTTCATGAAGATATGGGTACTCGTTTATTACATAGCACATCTTTTCACCTAGAAACTGATGGGTTGACTGAAAGGACTATCCAAATAGTTGAAGACATGTTACGAGCTTGTGTTATCGATTTTGGTGGTAGCTGGGATAGTCATCTGCCATTAGTTGAATTCTCCTACAATAACAGTTATCATTCTACGATTGGGAGAGCCCCTTATGAGATGTTATATGGCAGGAAGTGTAGGAATCCCATATGTTGGGGAGAAGTTGGGCAGAAAGAGTTGGGTAGTTTGGAAATTGTACAGGCTACGAATAAGAAACTGGATCAGATCAAAGCTCGGTTTAAAGCGGCTCAGGATCGACATAAGTCTTATGAAGATAAAAGGCGAAGGCATATAGAGTTTGAAGTAGGAGATAGAGTTATGTTGAAGGTATCTCCTTGGAAGGGAATTATCAGATTCAGAAAGAGGGGGAAAGTTAAGTCCTCGTTTTATAGGACCGTTTAGCATTATAGAACGGATTGGGGAAATGGCCTATAAACTAGAATTACCCGATCAGTTGCAAGGAATTCACCTAACCTTTCATGTATCACAGTTGCGCAAGTGTTTGGCTGATGAGAATGCTTATGTACCTTTGGATGATATAGAGGTGGATGATAAGTTGAATTATGTTGAGAAACCTACTGCTATAGTAGACAGAAAGGTGAAAAGGCTGAGGAAGAAAACTATTGAGTTAATTAAAGTGCAGTGGTCGAATAGAAAGGGGTCTGATTTTACTTGGGAGTCAGAAGAGGAGATGAAGAGAGATTATCCCCAGTTGTTTGAATAGTTGATTTCGAGGACGAAACCTATTTAAGGGGGGAGAGTTGTAACATCCGGTTTCTAAATCCGGACTTGTAAATTATATTATAGTTATGATTAATTAACTAAGTTGAGTTTGTTTGATTGTCCAAGTATTCAGCCGCATGACTGGTAGCGAATGAACTTCAGTCGCATTCCGTATGTACGATTGAGGCTCAGTCGTACGAATGGTAGGAGCATGAGCTTTATTCGCACGATTCAATCGTGCGAATGGTTCAATCGTGCGACTGAAGGTGAGGCGGTTAAGTTGAGTGTATGGATAAGTAGGGCGGCGCAGGGATTCAAGGGCAGATTTCTATCTGCACCTATTCTGTTTTCTTGTCCCCTTCACACCTAAAAACGCTGTTCTCACGAAATTGATTAGGCAAAACTCCGTTTTGGTAAGTTTTGAACATCACGGATTAATCCGGAGATGTTATAAGCTGTGTGTATGGTTGAATTTGATCCAATAACCTGTTTAAATAGTAAATTGGTCTAGTTCATTTCTGAATTTAAAATTCAGGAATTCAAATCTAAGTTTTTGTGAAGTTTTGATAAATAATGGTTTGAAACCATTGTAAACGATGTGTATAGGATCTGTTTTGAATATGGTATGATTTGGATGGTTAAAACTCAAATTTTGAGTAAGTTTGGATCAAAAACGTCAAGAACACAGCTGTTGATTCGTTTCAGGCGAATGGGCTCAATCGCATGACTCAATCGCACGAATGAAAGTCTAGTCGGGTGACTAAGTGCGAATGGAGGTTCAGTCGTGCGGTTGGAACTCAGTCGCCTGGTTAGAAGGCCGAATGAAGACAAGTGAGCACTGGATACGAATGAGAACTCAATCGTGTGAATGAATGGTTAGTCGTACGACTGAAGGTGCAGTCGCATGGTTCATTCGCATAGGTCCAGTCGCATGATTGCTCATTTGCATAAGTGTTCAATCGCTTGAGGGCCCTGTTTGAGAATAAGTTTACTGAATCAGGGTTTATTGCTTTAGATATACCTTGATTATAGGAAGGACTAGTTACCTCGTGTACGTGGATTATGTAGACTGTGGTGAGGAAATTGATAAGGTGAGTTCTAAGCCCTTTTCAAATGTTTGGTTTTAACATTCGGGCTAGCACACATATAATGATAAATGACTTAAATGTTTTAGTACCAGATTTGTGATAGCAATGTGATGTGTTTCTAACAGTTGTAAAGTAGTTAGAGGGAAAGTGGGGGTAATAACTGATTACCTGAACATTGTTAATCATTACATGATAGTAATGATTGCAATGGGTCAGGTAGAGTGTAAAAGATAGTCATCTGAGCATTGTTAATCATTACGTATGTAATGATTCCAATGGGTCAGATGGGGTGTAATGATTAATAAAAATATGCTAAAAACTGGTACTAAAAGAAAGAATGTGTGGGGTGAAAGTGAATGTGATAATATTGGCAATAAGTAAAAGAAATGGTAATATGATGTAAATCTCAACAGGCCAATTAGGGTAAGATGCCTGGGTGTGAAACTGTACAGTTTGATAGGAGTGATGACGATCACTCAGCTTTGTGAACATCTTGTGGTGACGACCCTAGATGATTAATTGGCATCCTACTGGATGAGAGATAGTAACTGGTAGTTGCTAGATGTGGGCAACCGACGTTACTGGGTATGGGAGACTGGTAGTTGCTAGATGTGGGCAACCGACGTCTCTGGGTATGGTAACCGGTAGTTGCTAGATGTGGGCAACCGACGTTACTGAGTATGAGAAACTGGTAGTTGCTGGATGTGGGCAACCGATGTTTCTGAGTGTAGTAACTGGTAGTTGCTGGATGTGGGCAACCGACGTTACTAGGTATGGGGAACTGGTAGTTGCTAGATGTGGGCAACCGACGTTCGATGGGACAGGTCCAGTGGGACAGAATAATGATAAAAGTTGAATTTATAATATTGCCAATAAAAAGATAGTTGTGGTGTGTGTGAAAATGTTGTTAATGTTTTAATGAAAATTAGAACTCACCAGTTTATCTGATGTTTTGAGTGTGTTGTGTGTGCTAGGTAAGAAGGGATCCTCTGATAATAGAGGAAAGCAAGTATGAGCTGATGAGGACGCTATCCTGAAGCAACTGCTGGCATAGGATTTAGGACTTGTTAATCATGTAAATAGGACAATGTATAATTAAATGCAATCATATGTAAAAGGTTTTAAAAAGTTGGGTTAATATATATAATAGTATTTAAAGTCTTCCGCTGTAAATAGAAAGCTCTGATTTGTGTTTAAAATATTAATCCAACTGCGTGACGTGCCTCCGGTGCCCTGCCGGGTTTAGGACGTCACACAGCCCTCAACCATCGTCAGCACGAGCACAACTGTCAACCACCAGCATCACCAGCATAGCCACCAACCACCAGCACCACTAGCACCGCCTCAACCACCGTCACCACCAACACCGCCCCTCAACTACCGTCACCACCAGCACAGCCTTCAACCACTGTCAACTCCAGCACCGCCTTCAATCACCATCACCAACAACACCATCTATGCTCGAAACCCTAACTGTGGTTAGATCCATTGTTGTTCCATCATAAAACAATACTCATCATCACATGAAAACAATATTCATCATCTCTGATCGATCTATCATTGTTCTTGGTGGTGGTGATGAAGATGAAGTGTGCTGGGTTAAAGGCGAGTCACCGACGGTGGAAGGTGAGTCGTCGGCGATGGAAAGGGGCAGTGGGTGGCTGAAAGTGGTGACTGGTGAAGGGTTTTTATTAGGGGTATTTTAGTCATTTAAATAAATTTAACAGTCAAAGTTAAGTCCATCCACTTCAGGGACCAAGTTTGTTACATTTGGACCAACTATTGAACCAACTTTGTAATTTTTAAGAGTTAACGATCAAAGTGAAATCAGACCTAACCAAGAGGACCACCCGGTAATTAAGTCCGATTATAATCTATGTGCTTTTTATGTACTTTTTGACTTGGCCTATGTTTCAATATAATTATGTTTGAAAAAGAGGCGGGTCAAATATAATACGTTTTCATTCAACGGTGTAAATTCGAGTTAATTTACGGTTCGACGTGAATTTAGTCCAAAGACAAGTCTAGTTGATCGTTACTCTATACGTCATCACCCACATATAATGTCGCCGCAAAGCGCAAACTAGTTCATTTTATGTTACACCTGTTACAATCTGTGGAGGGGCTGAACTTGTAGGGCATGTTAATGCCGCATTTTCCTGGGAGATGTGGTTCGTGCCTGATTCCTTTATACAATTACAAATGGCCATATGGTCAGTTGTGGTTCGTGCCTGCTTCCTAAGCCCTTTGATCCCGTTACGACAAATTAACAGGTGGCGGATTCCCATCGTTCCTTATGTATCCGAGGCATGGTGCTATAACACCCACGACCTGCCCACATGTCACTGCCTCCACCTCCGGTACAATCACCGTTTGCAATACCACCAACAGCACCACCATGCACAACACCTTAACAAACATCGATGTCATTGCTAGAGTGAAAATTGATACGAGTAAATATGAAAATACATGCTTTGAATGTGAAATCAACAGCATGTGAAGGTGGGGCTTATATAGGAGACTAAGTAGATGCTTCTAATGGTGTGAAGTTTAGACATGGCATTAAAGTAATACCATCGGATTATCTCATACGGTACTTGTTGACCCATTTGACACGTTTATTTTATTATTATTATTTTTTTTGTAAAAGTATGTTTTATATCAAATAAAGTATGATATTTTTATTAAGATCTAAGCGTTGGAATTAAATGGGCATATGGCTGTATAGTTTAAAACGTAATCCTTAATATTTCTTTGTTATAATTTTTTTATTTTGGATTATTAATAATATTTTATTCATGTCAACCATTAAACTATAGATATCATATTTAGGTTTATGTCTCAAACATAATTTCAAGTTCTTGTCAATGGCCATGCTCGGTGTCAAGTTTGATTTATCATCAACGTGTTAACACGATTAAATTAACACAATTGCCTACAGTTTTACCTCAGATCAACTATTGTAACTTTGTGAATGAAATTAATCGAAACATTCAAAATGGTAACACACTTATATTATCCTATCTTACTTTGGTAGACCAGTATTTACAATATTTTTGTTTTAAATTAATGATTAATGGGTTAAGAATATCAAATGTGGTTTTAAATATGATTATGAACAAAATACGAAAATGGATGTCCAGTAATATTACTAATTAAAGTTTTATTTTATCATTAATAATATAATATTTTTGCTTTTTTAACGGCAAATCTACTCTACTTTTACTAATAAATTACACTAAATTATTTACTTTATGTTTGATTAAAGTAATGAATGCTGCTATGAAGCTAATTTTTTTAAGGAAAGCTCTAGCATATGCAAACATTATAAGGAAGGATATCAAGAACATTATTTTATGAGGATTTCAAGTAAAGGTGTCTTGAAAATTCATTCAAGTGATTATGCTAAACCAATTGAATTCTATGTAAATGTTGATATAGTTGGATTATCAAAAGAAACTTGGAAGTGATGGAGAAGATGGAGATAAAAACAAATGAACCAAAACCAGAACAAGGAGTTTTGGCACCTAACTTCAAGTAATCAATTCAGAAAGCTTTAAAGGAATTAGAGATGTATAAAGACAAGCCGATGTTTTCTATCAAAGAAGAACCAGAAGAATCCCAATAGACTTAAGTCGAATGCAAATCTTAGGGGAAGTATTGTTGGAGCCTCTCTGAAGATTAGTATTAGTCATTGTGTTTTGTTTTGACATAGTATAGGGACTTGTTTATAAATATATGTTCCTTTTTTTATTTTTAGTATAAATAGGATATTATGTGTTATTTTGCAGGGTTAGAAAAACTGTTAGAACTTTCTGTTGTTATTCACCTTGCACATTGTATCCATTTGCATTTACTATCAATGAAAACAACTATGAATTTTGAAGTATTTACATGTGTTTGATTACTTTGTGTTTATATTTGATCATTACATTATAATATCATCACAGATTGATCTATTTTGACCTATCACACTGTTAGAAGCATGAACTTGGGTAGGAGGGGTAGAAATGGTAAAATTTCATGACAAAGTTAGGTTTAAGCATTAACTTCTTGGACTACCGTCTGATAATTATGATCAAATTATCAAATTATCTTAAGTTTATGTATTATATAGTAGTAAAGATTAAATACTCATTTTACTATAACCTTACTAATTTTTAATGTGCTTATTTAATTTAATATTTAACTTACATTATAACTTTTTATATGCATTCAAAATTTATAAATAAAATTTTATTTTATAATTCAATTTCGAATAGTGTAGCACGTCTATCTATTATAATAAAATAAAAGGTTATAAATGGACACTTGTTATAATAGACCTCCTAATTTTAATTTTTTCACTTCTCTCTCTTGTTAAATAATTACATTAATACTAATAAAATTATTTAATTCTTTAAGAATAAAAATAGTTTTTAATAAATTAATAAATAGATCTTTTTATGAATATAATTTATATTGAAACAACTTTTATAAAATATGAAGTTTTTCTAAAATATCATATTTTAGAAGTACAATATAACTTTAAAATCAATTTTTTAGAAATCAATAATTTTAAACCAAAATAATTTCAGAATTGTGATAAACAAATTAAAAAAAGACATTATCTTAAAATGGTTTGTTATGGAACTGTTTAATTTGAAACAAAAAAGTTAAAAAAATAATGTCCCTATTTAATAGTTATAGTAATTACTCATAAATAATTATACTCACATCTTATCTCAAAATAATATTTTATAATTTATAAACTTTTGTAACTAATTATTTAACATTTAGGCAAACTGGATTTAAATAGTCTAAACTACTAGTCATTGGCCGATAATAATTTATACTATGATTTAGGCGGTAACAATCCCATTTTTTTTACGAATAATAGTGCCGCTAGCATAATTATTAATAATATACGCTTGATTTGCACTATATCTTTTTGTTCACAATAATGATTATGAACGAAATGAAAAAAACATACAAATTAAATCGACCCTAAATAAGTACAAATCGAGTGTAATGTATGATAATTATGCAACTGGTACTGTTGTTGGTAATATAAAAATGTTACAATTGTTACCGATCAAATCAATCCAAATCAATAGTATGGATTATTATTGGTAATAAAAAATACTTTGGATCATTAAAATCTAATTTGCTAGTATTTTATATATTCAAACCGGTGTAATACACGAGCGACTAACCTAGCTGATGTAATTAGGGCTATTCAAAACGTTCGCCGCTCGACGCTCATTCGGAATTTGCTCGAAAAATGCTCGTTCGAACTTCAGCTTGGTTGTAAGCGAGCCGATCGGCTCGAATCGGTTTGAACGAGCCAAGCACGAGCAATGGTCCGCTCGTCTTGTTTCGGCGCAAATATTTTTTATTTTATATCTATATAGTTTATACAAAGTAGTCTAGTAGAACTGGCCTATATATACAAATATAAAATTATATTATACGTATTAGATCAATCAACCTAATAAAAAATTAACGCTACACACTAAAGTAAATTCTTAAGTCGTTATGAGAAAATTTTGATCCCGCTCTTACTCTTAATCGATCATCTTCCGCTCTCATGTATCGTTCTTTGTAACATGCTTACGATCTCATCGACTATAGTCTTATCTCATCGCCAATCACAACAAATTATCATTTATGAAAATGTTATGTTATGAAATATGGCTACTTTTTAAGTTACTAAAACCTAAGACCCAATATTGTCACCGCCTCTTATTCTAATATAAATAGGATGACACACAAGATATAGTTGGATTGTACAAATTGTTTGCAGCTCGTTTGCCCTCGCTCTACGCTCGATCGAAAAATAACACTCAAAAAATGCTCGTTCAAATTTACGCTCGATTGTAAACGAGTCGATCGGCTCGGTTTGATTTGGAAATGAGCCAAACACAAGCAAAAGTCCGCTCAGTTCGACTCAACTCGTGAACAACACTAGATGTAATATTCGATGGTCGAATTTCAACTTGTTATTTCAACTTGTTATTTCGTTAGGAACATATTATAAGTAAACCAATTGGTTATTAGAACACCATTCTCTTCTCTATCACTCTATACACACACGCATATATATAGAGAGAGGGAGAGATTGAAAGAGAAGAGTGTCTAATAATACAAATAGGTGTGGCAACAACAAAAGTATGTGTTATTATCATCACATTGATGTAACATTAGCTTTCAAAATGACCGAAGGTGGATAAACATCATCATAATTATAAATCCATGATTATTATGACATAATAATATTGTTTACTACTTATAATTACTAAATATTTAAAATTTAGATTATTTCCTTTATAACCCTTACAGACAACGTTTTGAAATTTGAAAATCAAGACAAATAAGCTGCAAACACCAGATTAATAAGAGTCTCGTAGTTCTTAAGTAGATAACTTGGAATTTATTGACGTGGCATTGTATGCACCATTCTTTATTCAGCTTCTGCTCCTCACTGGATCCTAAACAAGAAAAATAATAGGATATAATTAGAAAATTATAAAGGAAAAACAAAGCTTACAATTTTCATGATATATATATGGTTTGAAACATTGAATCAAACATTTCGTATAGCATTTCCCCATATTAAATATTCTTCTGACTATATTTAGTAACAATAATTCTTCTTCAACAATCTCTTGAGATCTATTATTGTATAGAGCTAGCTAGGTTAGTTATCAAAGAACATTTTAAAGCTAGTAATATTATTGTAGTACTTTTACATACAATAATTATATTTGTATAATGATGATGACTTGTTTAGGTGTTTCAAGATTGGATTAATATGTGGAGGGAGGCGAATGAAGACATGGACGTTAATTAGTCCATGAAAACCATCAACGTGGAGGTGATGGTTGAAGATTATCTAACACTCAAACTTTTCACCCAAACCAAACAAACTAATTTGTAGGATAAAACATTTAGAATAAAAATCAATTACCTTATAAAAATTAATCAATAGCAACTTTAACGATTAAAAAGTACAAAAGAAATATTTTGTACCTTTTCTAAAAACTTAATTTTTTAATTTTTATTTAAAAATATCACATCTACTTTATCTACAGCCTAAGAAAGTCATATTAACATATTTGAGTACAAGGGTTCTATTTATGTAAATTTTAAATAGTTGAATGTATATATATGTTTGTAATTTGTTTTCAAACTTTATTGCAACACAAATTGATTGTATGTTAGACCTGTTGCAATCTGTGGAGGGGCTGATCTTGTAGGGCAAGTTAACGCCGCATTTTCCGGGAAGACTAGCGGCGTAATTTCCGCTAACGCCACGGTAAGACGAAGAAGCACTCTTAAACAATTACAAATGGCCTTACGGTCAGCCGTGGTCCGTGCTTGATTCCTAAGCCCTCTGATCCCGTTACAACAAACGGGTGGCGGATTCCCACCGTCCTTAGGTATCCGAGGCATGGTGCTACTGCGCCCACGACCTGACCACATGTCACCGCCTCCACCTTTCGTACGGTCACCGTTTGCAACACCACCAACAACACCACCATGCACAACACCTTAACAAACATTGTTCTCATTGTTAGAGTGAGAATTGATACGAGTAAATTATATAAAAGCAAATGCTTTGAATGTGTAAGCAAAAACATGTGAAGGTGGGGTTTTATAGGAGACTAAGTAGATGCTTCTAATGGTGTGTGGTTTAGACATGACATTAAATTAACACCATCGAATTATCTCATACGGTAATTGTTGACCCATTTGACACGTTTATTTTATTATTATTAATATTTTTTGTAAAGTATGTTTTATATCAATAAAGTACTTTGATATTTTATTAAGATCTAAGCGTTGGAATTAAATGGGTATATGGTTGTATTGTTTAAACGTAATCCTTAATATTTCTTTGTTATAATTATTTTTATTTTGAATTGTTAATAAGATTTTATTCATGTCAACCATTATAGAAATCATGTTTAGGTTTGTCTCAAACATAATTTCAAGTTCTTGTCAATGGCCATGCTCGTGTCAAGTTTGATTTATCATCAATGTGTAAACACGATCAAATTAACACAACTGCCTTAGAGTTTCACCTCAGATCAACTATTGTAACTTTGTGAATGAAATTAATCGAAACTTTCAAACTGGTAAGATAGTTATGTTATCCTATCTTATTTAGGTACACCAATATTTACAATATTTTTGTTTTAAATTTAATGGTTAATGGGTTAAGAATATCAATATGCTTTTAAATATATGATTATGAAAAAAATATGAAAACTGGATGTCCAGTAATATCACTAATTAAAGTTTTATTTTATCATTAATAATATAATGTTTTTTACTTTTGTAACGGCAAACCTACTCTATTTTTACGAATAAATTACACTAAGTTTATTTACTTCATGTCTGATTTTTAACTCAAAATCATATCTCAAAAAATTAAACTCTATAAAGTAAGCTAACCCGCAAGCCATTATTTAATGTTATGTTAAAAATGAACATATATTTTTTTGGGGGGAAATATATGGTCAACACTTGGTCTTTATTAATTAATGGGTTGTTGGTGTTTGGAAAATGACGTGAGTGGTTCTAATTTCAAGTTGACTTGCAGTCAACCTAAATTTTGTAATTTTGTGACATTGAAGTTTGGTATATATATATTTGTTAACTTATTAAAATTTTCACTTTTTACTTTTAACAACAAAATCAAATTCCATTAAAACACTAGACATGGGCTATATAAATACTACAAACAATAAGAAACCGAAGTACATATCAATATTAAAGAATCACCATTCCTTTCATTTCATTTTATGAGAACGATTATTTATCTATAAATAAGGCATTGACTTGTCTTTTCCAAATAGATTTCTACGGAGCTATATTTGTCATTAAAAACCAGATTATTCATTGCTTTCCAAATGAACAAACAAGCCTTTTGTATCCCATAACCGAGTTTTGAACTATCATAATATCTTTAAAAGAAAAGGGCGTATCTTCACCATTGCCTGATAACCGTCCACAAGTTATTAAAAATATGCCAGACGGTGAACAAACGATCATGCGATTCTGGGACGCCATTACATAAAGGACACATGACAAATGGTACATGGATATCCAACATCGTAGGGATTCTACCTTGATTAGCCCTGCAAAGAAGAATATTAATTCTAATGGGAGTCTAGTTGTTTCAATCTATATTATCTTATCTTTCGGGGCCACAAAACCAAAGTTGTCTATGTTGATCTTAATGTTATTGGTTGTAAATCACAAATCGTTTTAGGTATTGAGAACCTTCTTAGGCCATAAAAAGAGAAAAGTAGCAGAGTGGTAAGCTATTAAGCACCAATTTAATTAATGTTAATCTACCACCTAGATATGGTACTTTTCCAGTTAAATTTTTTATCTGGTAGTAAGGTTATGCGTATGATACGTGAGGGGTGCGTGACCATGGCCACGTACGCTAGTCACGCAGCACACCGCGTAGAGTCTATGACAAGCGCATGCCGAGATTAGCCGTGATTATTGTCATGTCGGGTGGACGGTGTTGATTGATTGTTTCCTGTCTTGCAAAGCTATTAAAAATTCATTGGAGCTATTAGATCTTAACAAAAAAATCAATTAGTTTACCAATTATAACCTTCAAATCTAACACAAAGAATCGTGCAAAACAACTCTTGCAAATTATACTCGATACAATTGGCACATGCCATCATTTGATTCAAGCAAAGTCAGTGAGCTCTTTATTAACACAAAACATGTCATAGCCACCTTTGTAGTATATCAAATCGAAAGGCCACGAGTTACAAGAAGAGTTCAAATTAATCGGGATCATCACACTGCAAACGACCATCTGATAAAAGATTATTTTTGTAAAGGGTTTGGAGTATTATGAAAGAATGTTTAACCGTTGTTTTGTCATGATTCGACGTTTATTTTCATGAATAAAGAAACACTTGGAGCAAGAGTCAACAAAGGTATGACGCTAAAGGCAGAGAAAGCCTCGTGACTTGAAGCAACTCATGTGATGATTATCTAAAGATGGTGGAGAAAACCTCTTGAGATGGTCTTTACAATTTACATATTATTTGTAAATGTCATGCCAACAAGAATTGACCTATAGTCGAGCCGAAACTGCAATTTTTGTGTAAGGTTATTGGCAAGGCTGATGCAATCCAAACACCCAAACTCTTTCCTGCATGCATGCACAAGTGTACTGAAGTGGCATGCTTCGGAAGTTTGACACTGCCTTAGAAGTTATTCTAATTGTGAAATCTTCCAAAGCCAAGACCAATATCTTCTGAAGCCAGAAGATGAAGTCTTCCGAAGCTTCAAGGACAAAGTCTTCCGAAGCCAACCATTGAAGACAGATTTCTTCCGAATACTTTTATATTACATGCTTTATCTGATATACTTTTTACCTAAAGATGAACCATTTTCCGCTGTCACTCTGATAAGTCACCAACCTTTCATGAGTTGGTGAAAAGGTCCATGCTTTTGGTAAACTATACATTGAGGTCTTGAGTCTGTAACTTTTCACTTTATGTACTTTATCCTTTTTGTAATATATTAGGATATGAGCTATGGCATGTCATAGTCACTAGTCAAAAGGCAATCTGCCTTTTGACTCTACATGGATTTTGTTGTCTAGATCATGTATCCAGCTGGCCTTCAAAGTATGGCCTGCTGTAGTTGTAGTATAAGTATTTTCTGGTCCTTGTAACTTATCAGTTAAGGAGAAGAACTATGTAAACCATTTGTAAGAACTAGAGATCAATATACATCAACCTTGAAAACCAACTGCTTGTGTGTTGTTCTAGTTTCTGTCTCATTTACACTTGTGTTTCTCAGTTCTCTAAACTTAGTTTACCAGTTCCCCATTTGAATTGTTAAGTGTTATTCCATACTCTCCTCTTTGTGTTGTTGCGTTGTAAAGTGCATAAACCCTTCACCCGGTCCTATAATTGGTATCAGAGCTTCTGAGGCTCTTGATATAAGATCTCACCATCTTAAGATCCCTCACACACACAAAAATACTTTACCCTTCAAATGGCAGCCATCTCTAAAGCTGATATGGAAACTGGAACCATGACAAAGTCCCCACTGATCACTCTTGATGACTTTGACACTTGGTGCCAAAGAATGGCAGTTTCATCAAGTGTCAAGACTCAAGAATGTGGGAATCTATTGTCTCTGGACCTTACATACCAAGCACTCCTTCAGCTGCTGTTGGAGGTGGTATGATCCCTAAAGATGTGATTGACTACTCAGATGAAGATAGAAAGAAAGTAGAAATTGATCAAAAAGCCTTGACATCCCTTCAGACTACTCTTCCAAACTCTGTATACAGAGGTTTCAAGAAATGCAAAATAGCTAAGTAGCTGTTGGATGCATTGAAACTAATGTATGAGGGTTCTATTGAAGCCAAGGAGAACAGAAAGGATCTCCTAAAGTAGTAGTTTGAATATTTCACCTTCAAAACAGGTGAGACCATGACTCAACAATACTTTAGGTATGTTGAGATTGTTGATACCCTAGTGGATGTTGGAGTGACTCTTAAGAACAGGGACATTGTAAGGAAGTTTATGTCCTCTCTTCCTAGACAATGGACACATATTATATTGTAATCAAGAGAACTGAGAACCTTAAGACTCTCACTCTGATAGAGTTGTATGGCATTCTTAGTGGATACCAGATGGAGATGAACATGCAAGGTTCATCTGGTAACTCCAGCAATCAAATGGGTTCAGCCCTTCATATGACTGAAAGGGATAGCATAAAACCCCAACATCATCTCATATGTTAACCTGACATCTCACAAAAGGGTCCTTTCATCACCTTCCTGGAGACACCAAGGGAGAACTATACTCAAGGAAGCCCATTCTAAGAGACAAGTTCTTCTCAAGCCTTTGTGTCTTCTGATGAAAGTTGTGGCAGCTTTCTATTCACCCTTGAACACCTGGACTGTATCCATCCAGATGACCTGGAGTACATGGAGATAGTCCAGCAAATGGCTCTTCTTACTCACAGAGCCAAAAGGTTCTACAAGAGGACAGGAAGGAAGTTTCCCAGCAATACAGCCAGTGGAAAGTTTGGGTTGGATAAAAGCAAAGTTAAGTGTTACAACTGTAACTTGATGGGTCACTTTTCTAAGGAGTGCAAGGCACTAAGAACAAATGGTGGACAAGCATAATCCAAACCAAGATACACTGATAAAGCTACCCAGAATGAGAAACCAAAGTAGCAAGCTGGAGTTGCTGTTAAAGAAGGAGGCTTTGATTGGAGCTTTCAGGTGGAAGATGTATCTCCAAACCAAGCATTGATGGCTGACCATGATGAAACCAAAGTATTGGAACATCTTTGTACTCCTGAATGTATTGCTAAAGTCAACAGATATAGGTCCTATAACTTAGAGATAAATCTGATCTTGAGTCCTTGAACATCTTGAAATCTGCTTTTAGAAAGACTGAAAATGATTATAAGTTATAGATAGAGGACTTAGAGAAAACCATTTCAGTTTTAAAACATGAGTATACAAATTACAGGACTCAGATCAAGGATCTCATAACTCAGTTAACTGAATGCCAGGCTGAGCTTGTGATCAGCAAAGCTAGGGCAGAAAAATGTGTTCTTGAAGCAGAGACCTTCAAGAACATTATATCATCATCCTTGCATGTAAAAGTTTGTTATCAAAATAAGAAGGGACTGGGATCTAGTGAGATAGCTCCTCCATACACAATCTTGTCTGTAAGATCACCTAGGTGTTGAACTTGTGAAGATGAGCTTCCTTACATAGACCCCTTAAGTGAAGAGGATGAAGAAGTGGTAGTAAGAATTCCTCTGAAAAAAGTGAAGAGGATGATTCTTATAAGGGTCACTATCTTTCTAAGGAGAGCAGGAAGCCAGGGATGACCAAGTCTATGAGAAAGAACTTAATCAGAAAGAGCAAGAAAAAGGCTAGGAGGGCTCAAGAGATCAAGGCCACTTTCAACTCTAAGTAGAAACAAGTCTCTATTTCTATAGGGTTTGACATGGTTAAAACAAAATACATCAACCTAAACTCTTCTACAAGAGTTATGGTTCATACTCAAATCATCTCAGCATCAAAAAGAAGGCTGATCCGTTATGTACCACTGCTACACAGCCTGAACCATCTAACTCGTAGAACAGTCCTCAACCCAAAGGGACTGTCTTAGCATCTGCAAAGATGATGGTGGAGAAGGTAAGTGATCAAAGTCAGCTTTGTTCTCAGAAGAAAACTATTGGGAAGAAAAAGGTGAAATGTGTCATGTGTGAAAGTACCTCTCATCTTGCTAAGGATTGTCCATACAATCCAAAGAGTACTCTTCATATGACCAAGAAAGACACTCCCTAGAGATCTAAGAATAATTCAGCTTTGGAAGGAAAATCGGTTCCCCTCGGGAGCTCCAAAGGAAAGAAGAAGGCAAGTGAAAAATTGCCTTCGGAAGAAAATTTGGTCTCGGAAGAAGGGGATACTTTCGAAGCACTGAAGTCCGCTGTAGTGTTAGGATCTTCCGAAGGTCCAGTCATCAAAACTTCCAAAGTCTGAAAAGGTTCCGAAGTGTTGAAGGTCAAGTCCAAACTTTCAAAGGTGGTGTGGAAGTCAAGGAAAGACCAAGTGACTGAAAATTCTCCATCAACAACAGTAAGAGATCCTCAAAGCACAACTATAGGATCTATGAGCCCAAGACCAATAAGGCTTGGGTTTTCAAATGTAACTAATGATTCTCTTTGTGCAGGAACAGCTCAAGACAAACAAAAATATCTGGATCATTGATAGTGGTTGTTCCAGGCACATGACAGGAAATAGGTCACTACTCCAGAACTTTGAAAGGATTGATGGAGGACCAGTTGCTTTTGGCGGAGATGAAGAAGGTTACATTTCTGGAAGGGGCAAGGTCATAAATGGTAAGCTCAGTATTGAGAAGGTAAACTTTGTTAAGGAGCTTGGGTATAATCTTCTGAGTGTATCCTAATTTTGTGATCAGAGTCATAACATGCTCTTTACTAAGCATGAGTGCATTATTCTCAAGCCCAGGGTGATTATTCCTCATAAGCATATCCTGCTCAGAGCCCCCAGTATAGGGAACATGTATAAGATAGACTTGCAAGAAACATCTCCCTCAGGAGAAGTTTCATGCTTTCTATATAAAGCCAAAAGTGATAAGCCTTTTCTTTGGCATAAAAGAATGTGCCATGTAAACTTTAAGAACATGAATAAGCTAATTAAGAATGATTTGGTAACTGGAATGCCAAAGAAAGAGTTTACAAGTGATGACCATTGTGATGCATGCCTGAAAGGGAAGCAACATAAGGTATCTCACAAGCCTAAGGAAAGAAACTCCATCACTACACCCCTACACTTATTACATATGGATCTCTTTGGCCCCACCAGTGTAATGAGTCTAGGAAGGACCTCTTACTGTCTGGTGATCACAGATGACTTTACAAGATTCACTTGGGTATTCTTTCTTAGAACTAAGGATGAGACCCCTGAGATTCTGAAGAATTTCGTCTTAAGGATTGAGAATCAATGTGATCATAAGGTCAAAACCATAAGATGTGATCATGGAACTGAATTTAAGAACCAAATCCTTAACATATTTTATGATGAAAAGGGTATTACAAGACAATACAGTGCTCCCAGGACTCCTCAGCAAAATGGTGTTGCTGAGAGGAGAAACAGGACACTGATTAAAGCTGCAAGAACCATGTTGTCTGACTCTAAACTGCCCATCACTTTCTAGGCAGAGGTAGCCAACACTGCCTGCTATGTGCAGAATAGAGTTTTAGTGGTTAAGACTCATGATAAGACTCCTTATGAACTGTGGCACAAGAGAAAACCTTTCATTGGTTTTATCAGGTCATTTGGATGTCTATGCAGCATCTTGAATACCAAAGATCAAATTGCCAAGTTTGCTGAGAAATCAGATGATGGACACTTTATTGGATACTCTTCTCAAGCTAAAGCTTACAGAGTATACAATCTTAGAACTAGAGTAATTGAAGAGTCAGCCAATGTGACTTTCAATGAGCACACTCCCATATGAAAGGTTCTGGTCCGGATTGGCTATTTGATCTTGATTTAGTTACCAATTGTTTTAACAAATCTTGTGAGAATGTTTCAGTGTCTATATACATTTTACCTCCAGGTGATCCTGATCTAAGATTTGAGCTAAGGAGACCTTCAAGTTACACATCTTTAGCTCCAGTTGTAACTACTTTAGCAAATGAAGTTTCTATCAGTAAAACAATGACAAATTTAGCTGATACATCTGAGATGCCTTCAAGTTCCAGCTCAGAGGCTCAACAGACAAACAAAGAAACTTTAAATGCAGATGAAGATGATGGTGGTGGTGACAGTGATGAAAAATTTCTTGATACTGATAACCACTCCATAGATGAACATATCAATGATGTCACACACTCATTGGATCAAGTTTCTCTTGATAAGTGTGTTGAAGTGGTGGAAGAAGCATCTATGCCAGATCTAAATTTCTCTAATTTAGATCTCTCTCAACAACTTGTTGTGATCCCTCAGCTAAGGATCCACAAGTCTCATCCTACCACAAACATCATTGGAGATGTTGACACTAGGGTAAGAACAAGAGGACAAACCCATGAAGCAAATGTTTGTCTTCACTCTTGTTTCTTGTCCAAGATAGAGCCCAAGAAAGTTGATGAGGCTCTTGTCACAGCCCCGCTTATAGCGGAAACACGAGGATGTAACGGACGGGATCGTCATAACACATTGTTAAGTTAATAGAGATGCATTAAATGAAGAAAGTCAACGTGTCATGACGTCACCCGACACAAATGGAGACTTGTGTCGCAGTTAGTCAATTCCATGACAAACATAGTCATACAAACCAAATAAGTATAAGTCCCACAACCCGGGAAACAAATGAACATAAGTGAATAATGAAATTCAAACAACTGTCACAGACATCCAATGAGTCTACGTAGTGCAATCCTAAGGTCGTCGCTAAGGCAGCATCCCTAGCTATCCTCAATGATTGTTACCTGAAAAGATATGCTTAAAAGGTCAACATATTGTTGGTGAGTTCACAGGTTTGGATTGTAAACATGTAATTGATGCTGTATAGTGTTTGTAGTGGAATACCGTACATACAGTTATAAGCAAGCAAGATCACATACCATGAGTTTTATACAACCAAACCTAATGACGTACACACAGCAATTGTCGGAATATATTCACCCAAGATCGGATTCCTGGCAGGTGTGATGGTACTCACAAGTAACCATCTGTCAAGGGTGGGGGTGTCAACCCAGTAGTACTACTAATACCTATTCGTTGGTTCCAACACCGGAATTAATGGTTGTAAGAAGAACCACACAATAACATCATGTATGCATCAGATAAGTACTCACAAAACAGTATCACATTGATTCCAAGTATGAAAATTGTATGTATGTTGTACAACATTGAAAACGTGTGAGCATACTTTTCCCCCATGTTTGGAAAAGACTGAAACAATTGTAATAGCATAAAAAGGGGCCGTGAAACTCACCTTGACGTATATGTGTATAAGATGATAATAAGGATTAAACGATGTTCCAACGAATTCCTTCACAAGCACCTAAATGTATATATTACAAGATTTAAGGTTAAGATTAACAATACGATTAACGTTCCATAGGATTAGGTTTTTAATAGTTTTAAGGTTTTTTAATAAGTACAAGTTTTTAACGTAATCATTTATGTTTTGATTCAATTAAAAAGGACCATTCATTTAAGTATTCTAGAAATGACTTTAAGTATAAATAATGATAGGGTTTTAATGAGTAAATGTATCCTTATTATTTAAAATAATTAGAATAATGTTTTGATTAATAAAAATTATTAATCTAACCCTTTAGTTTATAAGAAAGTAATATTTATAATTAATTTGTGAAATTATAAAATATATAATTTCTACAATTATCATGATAAAACTTTAATTAATAATGCCTATTAATATTATAAAGATTTCATTGTTTCAAGTTCAATTTTACATAAATAATTATTTAGTTATTTTAAAAGAACTCATTTGTATCAACATATAAGTTTTAAATAAACATTTTAAGATAACTATGATTTTAAAAGAATAACGTTTGAACCGAAATAAATTTATTGATTGAAACCCATTTTTAATAGGTTTTAACCAAGAATAATATTTGTTAAAATGTTTTTAAAACAATTATTTAAATTTTTAAACTTAATAGAAAATCAGAAAATTATTTGATGGTCCGAAAAATATTTAATGTTTACAACAACAATTTTTATATTTATTAAAAATTTTCTGTAAAATTAATTTGGGCTAAAAGCCCTTAAACAAATATATGGAGGTGCCCGGGGTCGAACCCGGGACCTCCTAAATGGCATGTGAGCATAGAACCGGTGGACCAAAGGCATACAGCCGCGGTAACCTTGGTTTCCAATTGCTTTTATCTCGAATCGATTAAACACCCCCAATTCCTTAGAACCCTAGAATCGATTTCGATCCAATTGACCATCTAGATGATATTGTTAACGAAAAAATTCATGGGGCTTTTGATCCCCAAGTAAAACCGAGCTAATAGGTGTGTTTAATTACCCATTTCGAGATCGTTTAGGTGAGAAACAGTGAGTTGCAGGTCCGCGACAGATAGATTGAATGTGATGTTTTGTTGTGTTTCAAACGAAATTGAACTCGATGGATAATTTTAAATGGTTGAACGTTCATGGGTGCGTATTTAAATCGATTATTATAGAGCGTAGTGCTCGATCAAGTGGCCGAATTCGCGGCCGAAGTGGGTTTGGTGGGTAGATCGCACTATCAATTCTAATATTCAATTTGTAGTGGGCTCTAGTTCGAATCTTACCCGCGATGTTGTCGAGGATGATTAATTCGGTTAAAAACGAGTGGTTTTGGGTGTTTTTGGGTGCCGGAGTTCGGCCGAAAGGGATGGCCGGCGGTGAAGGTGGTCGACGGGGGTGGTGGTGAATTTTAAAAAAAAATTTACACATTCAGTCCCTGAGGTTTGTTTTGCTTGTTATTTCATGTGTAAAATATTTAAAACAAGTTTTAAATTTTACAATTTCAGACCAAAACTTTTTGGGTTTAGTTTTTTTTTAATAATAAATTTATTATCGTTATTAATAGCAATATTATTATTATGATGTTATTATTATTATTATTATTATTATTATTATTATTATTATTATTATTATTATTATTATTATATTATTATTATTATTATTATTATTATTATTATTATTTTTGTGATTATTGGAATTAACATCGTATTAAGCTTAATAAAATTAAACTTTTCATTAATATAAATATGGGATGTTACAGTCTCCCCTGCTTTAGAAAATTTCGTTCCGAAATTTTAATCACGAGGAGACTAAAATGAAAAGATGTGGGTACTTGGATTTCATCTGGTCCTCCCGTTCCCATGTAAACTCAGGCCCACGCTTGGAGTTCCACCTAACACGCACAATAGGAATCTTGCTGCGCTTTAATCGTTTGACCTCCCGATCCATTATTTCTATCGGTTCTTCCACAAAATGGAGGTTCTCATCAATCTTGATTTCTTCAATAGGTACGTGTAAATACTCGTCGGCCAAACACATCTTGAGGTTCGACATGTGAAAAGTATCATGTACACCGCTGAGTTCTTGTGGCAACCTCAATCGGTAAGCCACTGGACCGATTCTTTCTGTATTCTCGAATGGTCCTACGTATCAAGGGGCTAACTTCCCTTTCTTTCCAAATCGTACATTCTCTTTCCAGGGAGAGACTTTGAGTAAAACGTGATCTCCAACATTGAATTCTAGAGGCTTCCGACGGTTGTCGGCATAGCTCTTTTGGCGATCTCTTGCAGCTTTAAGCCTGTCTTTGATTTGGAAGATCTTGTCAGTTGTCTCTTGAATGATCTCTGGGCCCGTAAGCTGGCTCTCACCAACTTCAGCCCAACAAATTGGAGATCTACATTTCCTCCCGTACAATGCCTCAAATGGAGCGTATCCAATGCTTGTGTGATAGCTGTTGTTGTAAGAAAACTCAATCAATGGTAAATAAGTGTCCAGCTACCACCAAAATCGATTACACAAGCTCTGAGCATGTCTACCAACGTTTGTATCGTTCGTTCACTTTGGCCATCTGTTTGTGGGTGATAGGCGGTACTCATATCTAATCGAGTGCCTATCGCTTTCTGTAGTGTTTGCCAAAATCGTGAAGTAAATCGACTGTCGCGGTTGGATATGATTGACACCGGCACCCCATGCCGTGTCACGATCTCTTTGATATACAACCTTGCCAGCTTATCCATTTATAGTTTTCTTGGATAGGCAAGAAATGAGCGGATTTTGTCATTCGATCCACTACGACCCATATCGAGTCGTGTCCGCTAGGCGTCCTTGGGAGTTTGGTAATAAAATCCATGGCTATGTTCTCCCATTTCCACTCGGGAATTTCAGGTTGCTGTAATAATCCCAATGGTTTTTGATGTTCAGCCTTAACTTTCGAGCACGTCAAGCATCGGCTCACATACATAGCAATGTCCCTCTTCATGCCCGGCCACCAGTATAGATCCTTAAGATCGTGATACATCTTGTCTGCTCCAGGATGAACAGAATATCGTGTCTTGTGCGCTTCCTCCATGATCAGGGTACAAACGTCTCCCCATTTGGGTACCCATATGCGATCTATGAAGTACTGTATGCCCTCATCCTTGCAAATCATCTGTTTGTTTAACCCTCGGAGTTCTTCTCCCGTAAGGTTTTCTTCTTTCAATGCTTTCCTTTGTGCAAGTTGGATCTAAGCTTTCAAGTTCCTTTGAATAGTCAATCCTAAAGCTCATGCACGTAGTGGTTTCACACGTTTTTTGCGACTTAGGGCGTCAGCCACCATATTTTCTTTGCCCGGATGATACCGGATTTCACAATCATAGTCACTAAGTAGCTCTACCCAATGTCGTTGTCGCATGTTGAGTTCTTTCTGATTCAGGATGTGTTGAAGGCTCTTATCGTCTGTGTAGATGATGCATTTAGTTCCATACAGATAGTGCCTCCATATCTTAAGTGCAAATACTACAGCGCCCAACTCCAAATGATGAGTTGTGTAGTTCTTTTCGTGCTCCTTAAGTTGTCGCGAGGCGTAGGCAATCACCTTGTCTTTCTGCATTAGCACACAACCCAAACCTTGATGTGAAGCATCGCAGTACACCATAAAATCATCAGTCCCGTTCGGGAGGGACAATATTGGTGCGTTGCACAACTTCTCCTTCAACGTTTGAAATGCTTGTTCTTTGGCATGTCACCACTCAAACTTCTTGTCTTTCTGAGTCAACAAGGTTAACGGTTGAGCAATCTTGGAAAAATTCACAATGAAGCGACGATAGTATCCGGCCAATCCTAAAAATTGCCGTATCTCTGAGGGTGTCTGGGGTGTATCCTATTTCTTCACTGCTTCAATTTTGCCAGGATCTACATGGATCCCATTCTTGTTAACCACGTGCCCCAAAAACTTCACTTCTCGTAGCCAAAACTCGCACTTCGAGAGTTTAGCGTAAAGTTTCTCTTCTTTTATCAAACTCAGTATGGCCCGAAGATGTTTCTCGTGGTCTTCTTTCGACCGAGAGTAGATAAGTATATCGTACGATCACGAACTTATCCAAGTATGGTTTACACACCCGATTCATCAGATCCATGAATACCGCTGGTGCGTTAGTCAGTCCGAACGGCATGACTAAGAACTCATAATGACCATAACGAGTCCTAAACGCTGTTTTCGGTATGTCATCCTCGAAAACCCTCAATTGATGATATCCAGAACGAAGATCAATCTTGGAGCAATGTGAAGCTCTTTGCAACTGATCAAACAAATCATCGATTCTGGGAAGAGGATATCGATTCTTCACAGTCAACTTGTTCAACTCGCGATAATCAATGCACATGCGGAACGACCCGTCTTTCTTTTTGACAATAAGACCGGTGCTCCCCATGGTGAATGAATCGGTCAAATAAAACCCTTCTCCAGTAGCTCTTGCAGTTGGCTAGATAACTCTTGCATTTCGGATGGCGCTAACCGGTATGGTGCTTTTGCTACCGGCGTAGCTCCAGGAACCAACTCGATACGAAATTCCACCTGTCGTGGAGGAGGTAAACCCGACAAGTCATCAGAGAATACTTCCGGATAATCTCGTACTACAGGAATATCTACCAACTTGTTACCTTCTTCTTTCTTTTCCACCACATGGGCCAGAAATGCGTAATACTGCTATCGTAAACATCGTCTCATCTTCATGCAAGTGATAAGCTTCAGAGTTTTTCCCTTTCGTTCTCCTTGAATCTTGAGTACCTCCCCGTTTGGCATGGGGATTCGTACTACTTTCTCCCGACAAACAATCTGGGCTCCGTGTTTCGACAACCAATCCATTCCCAGAATCACATCGAAGCTTCCCAACTCGAAAGGTATTAAGTCTATGTCGAAGGCATGGTCCTCCAATATCATGGAGCACTGTCTAATAATCCTATCTGCTTGTACAACTCTACCGTTGGCCATTTCTACAGAGAAGCTAGTTTCTAGTCTACTAGGGTTCAAGGCAAGTATGTGTGCAAAATCAAAAGATATGAAACTATTGTCTGCCCGAGTATCAAATAGTATGGATGCGAAGTGGTTGTTGAGAAGATACGTACCTGTGACAACATTTGGGTCCTGACGGGCGTCATTTGCTCCGATAACGAACGCACGTCCTCTGGCAGCATTTCCTTGATTCCCTTGGCCCGGATTACCAACTATGTCCAGCTGCTGGTTATTCCCTTGTTGACCCGGTGCCCTATTCAGTTTGGGGCACACATTCCGATAGTGACCCGGATTTCCACATTCGTAACAGACTCTGGCATTCCCGGCGAGGTTAACCGCGTTGATGGGTGCCACCAGATTCGGCGCCACTCTACAATCTTTTGCTAGGTGCCCCGGACGCCTACAGTTCTCACACACCGGCACTGTATCTCTGGGGGATTATGATAGTTGCACCTGTCACCTTGGTTTTAAAAAGCGTGCCTGAGGCGCGCCTAGGCGCGAGGCGCACTGAGGCGCAAGGCTTTGAGCTTTAGTGACATAAGGCGCGAGCTGTACAAAAGGCGCACCTGAGGCGCGATTTTTTGGGAAAAGCCTGGCCTGAGGCGCAGGTGAGGCGCGCGCCTCATGTACATGGACATTTTGTGCAGATTGGTGTTGTACAGCAAGCTTTTTAGGTTGTATTTCACATGTTAAAACATATATAAACCTTATTTATAGCTAAACTTTGGGTAGGGAGGCTAAAAACTTATGATATATATAAAAAAATTATATAATCATTTTGCGCCTTGCGTACGAAAATCCCACTGCTTTTGCGCTTTGCGCTTTGCGCCTCGGTTTTGGACCTCGTCGCCTTGGTGCGCTTCTCGCTTTTTAAAACCAAGCCTGTCACATTTGGGGTGCGGTCCCGTATACTCTCTCCTGCCTTGATTCACTGCCACAAAATTTCAGGTTGTCTTGGCCTTCTTATCAAATCTTCCGGCATTAGACGGCTCGTTTCCCTAGCCTCCTTTCTTTTCTCTGCTCCCCTACCCAACATCCCTGTTCTTACCATCTCATCAGTTAGAGCGCTGGCTTTCGGGATTGCGCTCTGAATCGTGGAGGAGCAGCTGCTGTTACCAATGCTTGGATTTGAGGCTCGAGTCCCCAAATGTACCTTTCAATCCTCTTAGATTCCGGAGTGACTAGGTGTGGAACTAGTCTAGCCAGCTCATGGAATCGGTCAGTATAAGCTGCATGCCCAGCTCCTACCATCGCATGGTTCCAGAATTCCTGCTCAAGTTTCTGCATCTCGTTGTGAGGGCAGTATTCTTCAGAAATCAGGGCTTTGAACTCATCCCAAGTCATTTGCATCACAGACTCTCTTCCTCTTGCTTGTACCTGGGTGTTCCACCAGGTTAATGCCTTGCCCTGCAGTGAACATGTGGCATACTTGATTCTTGGCTGTCGAGGCACCCACTGATGTCAATCACTGCCTCCATCTTCTCAAGCCACCTAGTTAGGGCTATCCCCCACCTTTCCCATCGAATTCTCGGGGTTTGCAGGCCACAAATTCCTTGTAAGAACATCCCCGTCTAGTATTATTGACCCCAGCTTCGTTCCCATTTGTTCCACCAATCCCAGTGTCTTCCCTTGTTCCTTGGTTATGCTGACCATTAGTATCATGATCCCCGTGGAGATGATGATTCAGAAGAGTGTCACTCACTTGAGTCACAATAGTCAGAATCAGTGTAGCTAGCTGTTGAGCAATCATAGCAGCTATGTCAGGGTTGTCAGTTCCCTGATTGTTGCGAGCTGGAGCACCACCTGTTCTTGGTGGTCTATCCCTACCTCTGCCTTGTGGGGTCTCACCTTCTTGATTGGTACTACGTGTGGCTCTTCGAGGCGGCATCTTCTAATCATAGAAAGGTGTAAACATGTAAACTTTAATAAACATGTAAACCTTAGTCACTTGAAGATACATGTATGATTCCACTCATCAAGTTCCAATAACCCATGCTTCGGTCCATCAAGATCATCATGTAGCCCAGTTTAAGCACACTCTTAGTATACCGGTGATGCTTATATATAGGGTTCCCCGCAGCGTTCCCACCACATCCACGATATACCTTGAATGACGCTTAAACCAGTTACACGACATCCTAATTTTCCTTAGCGTCATTCCAAAGAGTAACGTAATGTATGTGTAGAGAGTATCATCACTCCTCTACATTTCCTGTAGTCCACCTTCATTCTAAGCATTCAATCAGTTCCTTAATTACTAAAATGCTAAGTGGAGGAATGTTTCACGAAAGATAGAGTGATGTCATGATTGGAAATACCATGAAGGCTCTAAGTAGGACAGGACTTATGTAATAGCAAGTGTTAGTAATGTTTTGTTACCCTTAACAAAGTCTTGCTAGAATTATGATACTAGCACCACATAGGGTATAGAATAGAGAACTTGTGATACTCCTGATTGTTACCTCGTGGTAAGATTTGCCAGCTTCTCATGCAGTGCAAATTGTAATTACGTGTGCACCCGTAATGGTAATTTACCTTGCATGGTCACCCTAGCTCCACTTACCCCAAGTTAACATCATAGTATTGCCAACACTCATCAAGCCTGATTCGTGTAATGTCCTCATGTCCATGAGCCATTAGTATTCCAATAGTAGTATATAGTAACAAGTAAACTCGAAGCATATAAGTACAATATGTTTAATGATAGTTACCTATCCTTCATACTTTCAGCAGGCATAACCATGTTAGGGTCAGATTTCGTATTAGAAGATGTCAAGGTAAATTGACCCATTCGCCTTAGAAACTTGTGTATGTTGACCATAGTTTATCACTCATCCCAGAAATCCCCAGGTAAGCATAACTGGTCTCGCAATGAGATTTATACGATATGCTTGCCTTAGCTCGGAGGCCTTTTTGCCAGGAAATCCAGAATACAGGTGTCTATGTGTCACACAAATTTCTTTGGTTCATAGAATAGTACTTTGAAGAGATTTTCATAGATTAGACATAGAGTCAAGTAACAAGTATAGAAGAACACACATGTAATATAAATGCAAGCAAGTCCTAGTATGCATCCTACCCGAAGGTTCTTAGGTTATAGTCTAGGTCGAGTGCTCCACCTAATTCTCTATAACCAATGGCTCTGATACCAATCTGTCACACCCCCACTTATAGCGGAAACACGAGGATAACGGACGGGATCGTAATAACACATTGTTAAGTTAATAGAGATGCATTAATGAAGAAAGTCAACGTGTCATGACGTCACTCGACACAAATGGAGACTTGTGTCGCAGTTAGTCAATTCCACGACAAACATAGTCATACAAACCAAATAAGTATAAGTCCCACAACCCGGGAAACAAATGAACATAAGTGAATAATGAAATTCAAACAACTGTCACAGACATCCAATGAGTCTACGTAGTGCAATCCTAAGGTCGTCGCTAAGGCAGCATCCCTAACTATCTCAATGATTGTTACCTGAAAAGATATGCTCAAAAGGTCAACATATTGTTGGTGAGTTTACAGGTTTGAATTATAAACATGTAATTGATGCTGTATAGTGTTTGTAGTGGAATACCGTGCATACAGTTATAAGCAAGCAAGATCACATACCATGAGTTTTATACAACCAAACCTAATGACGTACACACAGCAATTGTCGGAATATATTCACCCAAGGCCAGATTCCTGGCAGGTGTGATGATACTCACAAGTAAACCATCTGTCAAGGGTGGGGGTGTCAACCCAGTAGTACTAATACCTATCCGTTGGTTCCAACACCGGAATTAATGGTTGTAAGAAGAACCATACAGTAACATCATGTATGCATCAGATAAGTAATCACAAAACAGTATCACGTTGATTCTAAGTATGAAAATTGTATGTATCTTGTACAGCTTTGAAAACGTGTGAGCATACTTTTCTCCCATGTTTGGAAAAGACTGAAACAATTGTAATAGCATAAAAAGGGGCCGCGATGTTCCAACGAATTCCTTCACAAGCACCTAAATGTATATATTACAAGATTTAAGGTTAAGATTAACAATACGATTAACGTTCCATAAAGATTAGGTTTTTAATAATTTTAAGGTTTTTAATAAGTAACAAGTTTTTAACGTAATCATTTATATTTTGATTCAATTAAAAAGGACCATCATTTAAGTATTATAGAAATGACTTTAAGTATAAATAATGATAGGGTTTTAATGAGTAAATGTATCCTTATTATTTAAAATAATTAGAATAATGTTTTGATTAATAACAAATTATTAATCTAACACTTTAGTTTATAAGAAAGTAATATTTGTAATTAATTTGTGAAATTATAAAATATATAATTTCTACAATTATCATGATAAAACTTTAATTAATAATGCCTATTAATATTATAAAGATTTCATTGTTTCAAGTTCAATTTTACATAAATAATTATTTAGTTATTTTAAAAGAACTCATTTGTATCAACATATAAGTTTTAAATAAACATTTTAAGATAACTATGATTTTAAAAGAATAACGTTTGAACCGAAATAAATTTATTGATTGAAACCCATTTTAATAGGTTTTAAACAAGAATAATTTGTTAAAATGTTTTTAAAACAATTGTTTAAAATTTTAAACTTAATAGAAAAATCCAGAAAATATTTGATGGTCCGAAAAATATTTAATGTTTAAAAAACAATTTTTATATTTTTTAAAAATTTTCTGTAAAATTAGTTTGGGCTAAAAGCCCTTAAAAAAATATATGGAGGTGACCGGGTCGAACCCGGGACCTCCTGAATGGCATGTGAGCATAGAACCGGTGGACCAAAGGCATACAGCCGCGGTAACCTTGGTTTCCAATTGCTTTATCTCGAATCGATTAAACACCCCCAATTCTTAGAACCCTAGAATCGATTTCGATCCAATTGACCATCCAGATGATATTGTTAACAAAACATTCATGGGGCTTTTGATCCCCAAGTAAAACCGAGCTAATAGGTGTGTTCAATTACCCATTTCGAGATCGTTTAGGTGAGAAACAGTGAGTTGCAGGTCCGCGACAGAGGATAGATTGAATGTGATGTTTTGTTGTGTTTCAAACGAAATTGAACTCGATGGATAATTTTAAATGGTTGAACGTTCATGGGTGCGTATTTAAATCGATTATTATACAGCGTAGTGCTCGATCAAGTGGCCGAATTCGCGGCCGAAGTGGGTTTGGTGGGTAGATCGCACTATCAATTCTAATATTCAATTTGTAGTGGGCTCTAGTTCGAATCTTACCCGGCGGTGAAGGTGGTCGACGGGGGTGGTGGTGAATTTTAAAAAGAATTTACACATTCAGTCCCTGAGGTTTGTTTGCTTGTTATTTCATGTGTAAAATATTTAAAACAAGTTTTAAATTTTACAATTTCAGCCCAAAACGTTTTGGTTTAGTTTTTATTTTATTTTTTAATAATAAATTTTATTATCATTATTAATAGCAATATTATTATTATGATGTTATTATTATTATTATTATTATTATTATTATTATTATTATTATTATTATTATTATTGTATTATTGGAATTAACATCGTATTAAACTTAATAAAATTAACTTTTCATTATAAAAATATGGGATGTTACAGCTCTGAAGGATGGAAGTTGGATTAAAACCATGCAAGAGGAGCTACTTTAATTCAAGAGACAGGAGGTTTGGAACCTATGTCCTCTTCCTCATGGGAAGACTACTATAGGAACCAAATGAGTATTTAGGAATAAGAAAGATGATAGAGGTATTATCATAAAAAACAAAGCTAGACTAGTTGTTCAAGGATACACACAAGAAGAAGGAATTGACTACACTGATGTCTTTGCTCCTGTAGCGAGACTAAAAGCTATTAGGATATTCTTGGCTTTCGCTGCATCCAAGAACTTCAAAGTCTATCAACTTGATGTCAAGTGTGCTTTTCTGTATGGGGCGATTGATGAAGAGGTGTACGTCAAACAACCACTGGTTTTACAGATCCTAATCATCCTAATTATGTCTGCAAGCTTGATAAGGCTCTCTATTGGCTACATCAAGCACCAAGAAAGCAGTATCTCTGCAAGCATGGATAAAGAATGGGTACTACAGATGGAACTCTCTTCATTAAAGGACAGGGAAATGACTTACTGCTAGTTCAAGTGTATGTAGATGACATCATATTTGGTTCAACTAATCCAAGGCTTTGCAAAGACTTTAAGAAGCTGATGAAGGACAGATTTGAAATGAGTGCCATGGGGGAACTCAATTTCTTTCTGGGAATTCAAGTAAAGCAAGTTGAAGATGAAATCTTCATAAGTCGGTCAAAGTATGTTTAGGGCATACTCAAAAGATTCAACATGACTGATTGTAAGATTGCTAAGACACCATAGCAAGAAACCACTCCCTTGGGCCTGATCTTGAGGGGGAGTGTATGGATGAACACCTTTATAGGGCTATGATTGGGTCTCTTATGTATCTTATAGCTAGCAGGCCTGATATCATGTTTGTCACATGTGTTTGTGCAAGATATCAAGCCAACCCGAAGATGTCTCACCTCATCACTGTCAAGAGAATTCTAAGATACCTCAAAGTGCCTTAACACTTGGTCTTTGGTATCTCAAGAATTCTGACTTCAATTTGTATGCATATACAGATAGTGATTATGGTGGTTGCAATATGACTGCAAAGTCTACATCTGGGGGTTGTCTCATGGCAATGCAAGAAACAATCTTGTGTCTCTACATCAACTGCTGAAGCTGAATACATTACTACTGCAAGCTACTGTGCTCAAGTGCTTTGGATCCATAATCAGATGCTTGACTATGGTTTTAACTTTAAGGAGACTCCTATTCACATAGACAACAACAGTGCTATCTCCATCACAGAGAATCCTGTGCAGCACTCAAGCACAAAACACATAAACATCAGGTATCATTTAATTAGAGATAACTTTGAAAAGTGATTAATTAAACTAGTAAAGTTAACACAAATGAACAATATGCTGATCTGTTCACCAAAACCTTTGATGAGCAGAGATTTAAGTATCATATATCAGCTATTGGGATGATTAACTTTGAGTAGCTTTTTCTTAAAACTAATTTATTTATTTCTTAAATCTGTGTGTCCTAAGTTGTCTAGTCTATCACCTTCATAAGCTTATGTTTCTATAGACAAAATTTTTTTGAAGAGTTTTTCTTAGATTTTTGACAAATCTTCATCCTTCGGAAGATTTGATTTTATCTTCGGAAGAAAATTATACGTTCAAGACAAATAACTGTCTAAGTAAAATTTGCCTTCGAAAGAAATTTCTGAAATATCTTCCGGAGCTTAAAACTCTCTTAGGCACTTATATATTTTTAAGGACCATTTTTCTTCCGAAGGAAATTAACTCTCGGAAGCTTTGTTTCGTTGAACAAAGCATCTAAGTTTAAAATTCTCTTCCGAAGCAAATTTGTCAAAACTATTTGAGAAATTATTCCGAAGTCATTTTGGCTTCGGTAGCTTTTTCATTAAAACTTCCGAAGACAATTTACCTTCGAAAGATTTTCGATTTCCAAGAAAACCACTTTTGAGCAAAAAGCAAACTACTTGTTTAGAGGTGGGACCGCCTACCGGATTTAAAAGTTTATCCTCTTTCATTAACTTTGTCTCAATCCTTTAACATATAAACCCGTTGGTTCACCCTCTTTTTATCATCTTCATCTTCTCTCCAAACTAAATTCTAGAATTCTCTCTGAAACCGCCTTCGTTCATCCTTCCTTCACCTTTAAGCTTACTCAAAATGGCCAACCTTGACAGACGAAATGACCTAGATTTTCTTGTAGTTACACAGCCAACACAATCAGGTTGCACTGTTAAACTCTAAGAAAGATCCACATTTCTCAGAGGTATGTCAATTCTTGTCTTTATATAACTACTTCACCTACCTTACCATTGATCCTCCTCTCAATGAGGATCATTTGCTTGAGTTTGGGAAGACCTGTTAAGAGGTCATTATGGATAGGGAGAAGACACTATCTGCCACAGTGTAGGGGAGAACAATCTTCATCACTCCGGCCATTATCAACACTCAAATTTAGCTGGGTGATGAAGAATGTGAGGTGTTCTTCCCAAAGGAAGCTATAAATCATTCCTTTAAGCAGATGGGCTATGAAGAGACTTTTCTGTAAAGACCTTCAGGAAAGAGAAGGTCTCATCTAAGTGGAAGTACCATCTTCATGTGGTCATCCACAGCTTGTCCAACAAGCATGGAGGATGGGACAGATTCCTGAAGATCTCTCTTCATAGTACATTGAATGGTTCAGGGGGTCAAGTTCAGGTACTCTCAATTTGTTTATACAAATTTGATAGCAAACTTAGACTCCTTAGAGTATTACATGTTTCCTAGATATGTTCAATACATTCTCGACTGTGAACTGGGCTCACAGTTGAGGGAAACAGGTATATTCTTAAATTGGGACAGATGAAGCCCGGCATCTTTAAAATCTTTAAGAAGCCAACTGTTGGTTCTCAGGGTAGAAACAGCCATTGTCCCAAAAATATTAGAGCTCATTGTTCAAGGTTACAATCTAGCAACACAGCTAGTGTTGAACCCACACCTTCTACATCCCAACCACAAATCACTCTCACCTACCAAAGAAAAATAAACGAACCCCTGCACAAGCTATTGAGTCTATGCAGGCCCTATATACTCACTATAGATGAGGAAGGTGAACACTAGAGCTCCCACTTCCCTGAGGAGCAAACCACTCCCATTACTTCAAGGATCGGTGCTGAGGTTCCTCATGCTCAGCCTGATGAGCTCACAAGCCCAACAGCCTTAAGCCTTCACTCTGAGTTTTAACACTCAAGTGAACAACCTTCAGGGGACAACTACCATCCCCAGTCTTATACTTAAACCAACCAATTCCCAACATTGACTTCTATACTCATGAGGATTAAATGCCAGTGAGTACCATGAGTCTCCCTACTATACCTCCTTAAAGGGAGATGAGTGCTCCTAAGTCACCTAGGTCTAGCCAACATCAATCACCATATCTGAGGTGGATACTTTGAACATGTTTAGGATATCGATATGGAAGAGTCTCTCACTTTAGCAAGTGATTACATCAATTCATACCTCAACCATGGCAACTCATCCAATTAACACTTCAACTGAAGCTGTCACTGAGCAGAGGAAATCCAGCAGCCAAGAACACCATGCTGGTGATACGGTTGAGGGCCTTGGTCAAATTCTCTCATCCCCCTGTGATCTTCTGATGAAGATGAGGGGAATATGAAACTAAAGGTGCAAAAATTGTCAAAAAATGCACCTATCTAGTATCTGAGGTTAGTCACCTTGAATCTCAAGTGACTACCTTACAACACAGGTTCAATGATCAGCAACTTGAGATATCTCATCTCAAGGAACAACTGGCTAGGAGACCCTAAGAGGAGCTCAACCAGGAACACAAGAACCTATGGATGTAGTTGACCTAACTCTAACTCACCTGTGCAAGAGGGTGATGCTACCAAAAAGGAGGAGGAAGTCATTACAATCACAGAACCTGGGAGTTCCTCATGGAGTATGGACATTGAGGACTCAATCCTCACTTGCAGTTGTGCATTCAGTAACTTTCCAAGTTCACATTGATGGGACAGTATAGACTCAGTCATTAGGGTCTATTTGAGAAAGGCATCCCAAGAGCTGTATCATCCCGACCAACTTTAAGTCATATTTTTAGGTGGAGGTATGATACTGCTAGAAGAATCTCTATTCTTCAAAGAGTTCAAGATAGGAAATGCAGAGTTTAGCCTCAGAAGAAGGCAAAGGCAATCAGGCAATACCATCGGTCAACTGGATATTGAGGCAGACCCTGAGATTAGCTTCAAATGGAAAACCTTGACTGAAGCCCAGTGGTAGAACCTGAGAGCCCTGTCTTACCATCAATTCTTTTGAAGTCAAACCCTTGATGAGGACACCTGCTGGTGAAGGTGCATCTCAACCTCTCTCTGGCCAGAGCTTGGAAGCTACACCAAGCAATGAAGGCCTAAACTCTCTCCACCTGAGTCACAAAGGTCTGTGAGTGACAAAGGGAAAAGGAAATTAACTTCGGAGGAGATTGAGGAGGAGGAGGGAGAGGAGGAAAGGAAACTAAGGGGGGAGAAGTTCCTCTACTGGGTCGCAAGACTCATGGAAGTGCTATCAGGGCTGCCCCCAGACCAAATACTCAGGATGATGAGTAAAGGGCAGTGAGGATCAGCTACTTGTAGACCCGGAACTATGATATTGATAATATATCTCTCTCCCCTTAGATGAGTTAAATGAACTGGGACATGGAACTATCAAAAGAGAGAAAAAAGAAGAGGATGCAGAGCTATTTCTGAAATCAAAGAAGAAAGAAGAGACTCTACAAGCATATACCTACTCTCTCACCAGTTCAAAAACTCATGAACAAGAGGATGTGGCTCCACAAAGAACCTCAGGTTGACAAAAGAGAAGGATAGAGTTAACATGATCAAATACCTGAGTGCCACAGGCATTTGTCAAGCTGATACACTTCCTCCCTTACCTTTGACTACATTGAGTTTGAGTACCTCAAACAATTGAACTTGATATAGCCAAAGAAAGAAAGATTACCAAAAGGAAGTTAAGGGAAGAAGCTGTAATCAAGAGCCATCATCTATAAAAACTTGAAAAAAGTATGCTGATAGGCAGAATATGATGAGCTTCTAAAGCTGTATGGATTCTCCGGAAGGAGACTTGGTCCCATGTCTCTATCCACCATGGATGAGCACATCAGGATAATCAAGCAAAAGATCCAAGAGGTGAAATTGTTGACTTACACTCCCCACCAGTCAGGTCCCTCAGGAAGTGGAGGTTAAGGTTGAAACACCTAAGACAACACAACCCGAACCTCCTGCTGAACCTCAGCAAGCTTCACTTCTGATCCACAGAGGGATCTGTCCCCTCTCAATCTGAACCTATGAGAGAGGAAGACCCAACTTAGAAAGACAAAGAAGATCAATCAGGTGTTGCAGGCCAGTCTTCTCAGTTATAAAGTTCAAAAAGGAGGAAAAGGATGGTTTCCAAATCAAAGTCAAAGAAGAAAGAAGAAGAAGGAAACATCCACCTCCAAACTCAGGATGAGTCAAAACATCCTGAGGATGTGCAACAAGAGGATGCTCCACCAACTCCCAATTCAAGCAGTCCTCTGGCATCGGGAAGACCCATCTTATCTTGTACATACAACATAAATCCAGAAAGATGGCATGTCATAAGAGATCAAGGTGTTGAACATGTCTACACATAACAGGATATGTTCAATCTACCTCTGCATGATCTCTTGACATAAGAAGATACTATGAGAGTTTGAGTGATCTTGATTATCTCATGAAGAAGGGGATGGTCATCATCATGATGGTTATCTCATGTGAGCTATGGCATGTCATAGTCACTAGTCAAAAGGCAATCTACCTTTTGACTCTACATGGATTTTGTTGTCTAGATCATGTATCCAGCTGGCCTTCAAAGTATGGCCAGCTGTAGGTTGTAGTATAAGTATTTTCTGGTCCTTGTGACTTATCAGTTAAGGAGAAGAACCTTGTAAACCATTTGTGAGGAACTAGAGATCAATATGCATCAACCTTGAAAACCAACTGCTTGTGTGTTGTTCTAGTTTTCTGTCTCATTTACACTTGTGTTTTTCAGTTCTCTAAACTCAGTTTACTAGTTCGCCATTTGAATTTTAAGTGTGTTCCACACTCTCCTCTTTGTGTTGTTGTGTTGTAAAGTGCATAAACCCTTACCTGTCCTGCACTTTGTTTTCCCAAACGTTCCTACTTCCATTTGTTAGTTACTTTGATGATATTATCTCAATAGCCAATTATGAAGCTTTAATAAGTCGGATCATGCTTCACAAAGACTTTAATAATAAAGAGCTTGGCAATCTAAGTTTATGCACCACTAAAATCTTATTCAACACTACTGACGGCATGTAAATGGTCAATTATATAGTAAAACTGTAATTTACAGAAGTAAACGGTCGTTTACTTCAGGTAAACAACAGTTTATAGATTTCTGATTACAAAATTATTAATTTCACTTTAAGTTTTGTCGAATAAAAAGAAGTAAACTACAGTTTACTTTTGTAAACTACCGTTTAAATTTAAACTTTTATTAACAAATAAAATATGAAATTTATAGATATGTATTAAATATAATATTTTATATATTAAACAAATTTCAACAACTAAATGAACTAGTTTCTTTAACTTGTCGCTTATTGCGACGACAATGTACATGACGTGATAAGATATAAATATAATCGACTTGACTCATTTACTAACTAAATTGTTAAAAGTAGAGTAACTTGAAAAAATACATAAAAATGCACGTGTAATGCGTCCGTAAACATCCTGATAAAGCATACATTAAAAATTTGAGGGGTGTCTTTTATATGAAATAGGTTTGGTGAGGTGAAAAGTAGATAATGCATGAGTTTTGTGATTCAAAATAGTAAATGATTGTTTACTATAGTAAATAGTAAGCTACAAATACAATTACTTCTATAAATAATTCATGACTTTTAGTAGTGTGAATTAAGTACTCTAACTTCAATAAGGTAAAGAGTCAGCTACTGGTCAAAGTGGTGTATCAAGGTGTCTTGTTCTTCTCACTATTAGTCTGCTTTTACTTTCTATAAGGAATGAATAAATACAAATGGTTTTAATTTAAAAAGTGTAAAAATTAATTCCAATCATCAATCTATTAAATAATAGTTAAGATCAAATTATAGGAAAAAAATTACTAAAGGGATATTAGGTATTGTCACTTTTGTTGAATTTTTTAAACGTTTTTTGCATGTCATTTGTTTTTAGTGAAATTAATTGTGTTTTTCTATTAGTATTATGTCTTTAATAAGATTATGTTTTTAAGATGATGAATTCTAAAGATATAACGACAAAATAGGACTATTCTATTTTCTAGTATGTAAAGCATAACGATGAATAAACAACTAATAACTTATCGCAATAAAAATAATAATAAACACAGAAATGATATAAAATATAAAGCACAATAGTAAAATGATTCATTATATTTTTGTTGATTATTGTGTTATCCTAATATTATAAGGTTAGAAAGACACATTGATAAATCGTATTTTAATGTACTTTTAATTGTAAAGCATAATTAATATAGCAAGAAGTTTAGATGACATAATAAACTGATATTGGATACAATACCTAATGTATTAGACATAATAATATGATGTATTTTACACAATTATCATAATACCATTAAACCAATATAATGATAAATGTCAACGTCAAAATGTTTCTTATATTTTATACCAGCATTTTTCTCTGCGTTGCTGCGGCCCTGTTTTCCTAAATTTTATATCATAATGTAATCATGTTTTAGGAAATTTACGGTAATTTAGGAAATTAAAAAAATTACGTTGGTGTGAAAAAAATTAAAAAAATATATTGATTGGGGTAAAATTTGGATAATATCTATATCGAAACATAAATAAAAATATGCACATTATAATAGTGTATTAGTGTATTCTGATTTTTGAAAACGTTATGCTTTAAAAGCAAAGAGAAAAACCAACTTTAGAAAATTACAATTGACTTGATTAACATCAATTTTAATTAAAATAAAATTAAATGAATGATTATCTAATATAGAAACATAAAGTATGCATAAATGCATCTTAACCAAAACCTCTCAAAAATACTAAATTTAATATTCCTTGTTGCCACTCTAATTGTGTATTAACTGATTGGATTTATGGCATTAAAATTTATTAGATTTATGGCCATAGGGCTTTTGTATGATGGCGGTTTCCATTGATTAACATCAAGAACCATGAAAATACAACTGTTAGAAGCACGAACTTCGATAGAAGGGGTGAAAATGGTTAAACGTTTATGACAAGTTAGGTTTAAGCATTAACTTCTTGGACTACTGTATGATAATTTGATCGAATTACCAAATTACCTTAAGTTTATACATTATATAGTAGTATTATACTCATTTTACATAACCTTACTAATTTTAATATGTTATTAAATTTGTACATTCAACTTTACATTATAACTTTTATGTGCATTCAAAAATATATAAATAAAATTTTAACTTTATAATTCATATAAATAAATTTTAACTTTATAATTCAATTCCCAAATAGTGTAGCACTGCTGTCTATTATAATAAAATAAAAGGTTGTAAATGGACACTTGGTACAATAGACCTCTTAATTTAATTTTTTGCTTTTTCCTTTTGTTAATTATTATTTAATTACAAAATGATTATTTAATTCTTTTAAGATTAAAATATTTTTTTAATAAATTAATAAAGAATCTTTTTATAATGTAATTTATGTTGAAACAATTTTTATAAAGTAAGAAAAGAAATTTTCTAACTAAAAACATCGTATTTACAAGTACAAAATATTTTAAAATCACTTTTTTAGAAAATAAATAATTTTTAATAATTTCAGAATCATTATAAGCAAATAAAAAAAAACAGACATTATCTTAAAATGCTTTGTTATGAATAAACTGTTAATTGAAAAAAAATAAGTTAAAAAATGATATCTCTATTTAATAGTTATAGTTATTACTCATAAATAATTATACTCACATCTTATCTCAAAATAATACTTTATAATTTATAAAATTTTGTAACTAATTATTTAACATTTTAGGCAAACTAGATTTAAATAGTCTAAACTACTAGTCATAGCCAATAATAATTCATAAATTAATTTAGCCATTAACAAAACCATCTTTTGCAATGACAGTCCCACTAGATATACTATTAATAATTTATGCTTGATTTGCACTATATTTTTTTTCACAATAATAGTTATGAACGAAAAGAAAAACATACAAATAAATCAAGCCTAATAAGTACAAAACGAGTGTAAGTATGATAATCATGGAACTGGTACCGTTGTTGGCAATAGTAAAAATGTTACGATTTTTACCAGCCAAATCAATAGTATAGATTATTATCAGTAAAAAAATAGTTTGGATTATTAAAATATAATTTGCTAATTATTGATATATTCAAACCGGTGTAATACACGAGCTACTAACCTAGTTGATGTAATTGGGCTATTCAAACGCCGCGCTCGATAATCATTCGAAATTAACTCGAAAATGCTTTGTTCGAACTTTTCTGGATGTAAGCGAGCTGATCGGCTCAATCGTTTGACAAGCTAAGCACGAGCAAAGGGCCACTCGTCTTGTTTGGCTCAAATTATATTTTATTTATATCATATAGTTTATACAAAGTAACTCTATTAGAACGCCTATTATATACAAGTTAAAATTATATTTATACATATTAGATCAATCAACCTAAAAAAGAAATTAACGCTACGTATTAAGTAAATTATTAAGTCGTTATGAGAAAATTTGACCCCCGCTTCGTACTCTTAGTGAGATTCTCCCACTCTCATGTATCGTTCTTTGTAACATGCTTATCTATTCATCGACTACAGTCTTAACATCATCGCTCGCCCACAACAAAATATCATTCATGAAAAAGTTATGTTATGAAATATGACTGCTTTTTAAAATCATTAAAATCTAAGACCCAACATATCACCGTCCCTTATTGCAATATAAATCGGATGACACACAAGATATAGTTAAATTGTACAAAAGGTTTGCGGTTCGTTTGCGCTCGCTCGACGCTCGATAGAAAATATAACATTCAAAAAACGCTCGTTCGAATTTCCGCTCAATTGTAAAACGAGCAGATCGGCTCGGTTGATTTGGAAACGCGTCAAAGCACGAGTAAAATCCGCTCGGTTCGACTCGGCTCATAAACAACCCTAGACATAATCTTCGATGTTCGAATTTTGAATGCCCTACTCTTCTCTAGCACTCTATATATACACACACCTACAGAGAGAGGAGAAATTGAAAGAGAAGAGTGTCCCAATAATCCAAATGGGGTAGCAAAAAACAAAAGTATTGTTATTACCATCACATTGATGTAACATTAGCTTTCAAAAAAACTGACGGCCAACAAACATCATCATAATGATAAATCCATGATTATTATGTCATAATTAATATTGGTTACTATTTATAATTATGGAGAGGGTTGGAGTGTTAGTCCCTAACATGGATGATAGTTATGTTTTTTTACTTAATTACACGGGTAATCCCTGTGGTTAGGTCTAATTTCGCTTGTAGTCCCAATTATCTGAAATTACAAGGTTTGTCCAAAAGCTGTGCACAAACGTAAAACAATGAACCCTGAAACGGATGGATGTAATAATTGTTGTCAAGTGCGTATGAAATAACAAAAATACCCCCTCTCACTTTCTTCTTCTCTATCTAGACTACTTCCCTACCACCATTAAAGTCTCAACCTTTAACCACCACCCCCACCACCTTCAACCACTGTCAACTGGCACCACCTTCACCCACCACCCCTACCACCACCACCACACACCACCACTACCTGTCAACCTTCAACCACTACCACCACCTTCAACCTTCAACCCACCACCACCACCTTCAACCTTCAACCACCAACACACTTCAACCTTCAACCACCACACCACCTTCAACCTTTAACCACAACACCACCTTAACTACCGTCACTAGCAGCACCTTCATTATCATACCACCAGCACCATACCACCTCACGGTACACCTTCGTTCTCATCTTCTGTGGGAAGTTTAGTTTTCGGTCATCTTCTCCGGGGAAAAGGAAGATGATTCCAGAAGAATACCAGACAACCACCATTGTATGCCATAGCACAAAGCAGATCTGGTTTGTTATTCTCAAGGCTAGTCGGCGAGGGTGGAGGGGTAGCGATGGTGATGTGGCGGATAGGTTGAGCGAAGTGGAAGTTTAGGGAGACATGTGGAGGAAAAGAAGTGTGATGGTGACGAGTCACCGGTGAAGGTACCAGCCCATTTGCGGTTCTTGTCGGTGATAGTGATGGATGAAGGTGATGGCGGGTGGGCTGGGAAGATGATAATCGAGGTGGGGATTCATATTTTAATTAAAAGTGTTGGTACAATGTACCTAGTTCTAGTTCTAGTGAGCTTAAATGTAATTGACTTTCATTTTGTTACACTAATGTAATGTTGATATATGTAATGAAAACTCTTCTTTGAATGTTTATTGGTTATTGAATGTTATATCTATTATATGATTGATTATTACACGCTTATGGAACATGTTATATAGGTTTACAGTGTTAGACATAGTTCTGTATTGTTAAAGGTTCAGGAATATGTTTAACTAAGTCTCATGATTCAGTCGCACGATTGGACCATGCGAATGGGCCAGTCGCACGACTGAACCAGGTGATTGAGCCAAACGCACGATTGAGTCGTAAGACTGACTTAGTCGTATGAATGAATCAATCGTACGATTCAGTTGCACGACTGGCCATACGCATGGCTCAGTCGTACGAATGAAACTTAAACTATAAATACCACTTAATTCGTGGAAAAAACGAAATACTTTGAGAACTCTTAACCCTATCCGTCCCTG